>BCLG01003934.1:31066-43348 GCA_001602295.1 Zoysia matrella
GGGGACTTCGGGGCTGGCGGGCGGCGCGTGCGGGAGGGGCGGCTCGGCGGTTGCAGTAGATGCGGCAACGGCCGGAGATTGAGGGGAGAGCGCCGATAGGTGGGCTCAGCTGGCAGCGAGAGAGGAGAGGAGGAGTGCGGCTGGGCCGGCAGTGTGGAGAGGTGGGCCGCGGGGGAGGGGCTGGGCTGGCGAGGAGGAGAGAGGAGAGAGGGAAGAGAGGGAGAAAGAGAGAGGGAGCCCGGTAGGGAAGGTTTTAGGATTTTTTTTATTTTTTTCTTCTTTTTATTTTTTTATTTTATATAATTGTTAAATTTTCATTGAAACTTTTATTTGGATGAAAATGAAATGCTATGCAATGCAATTTCGAGTATTTTATTTAGAAATGAATTTTTATTCTGCTCTAAATTGAGAAATGCATTTAGAATTTTGAAATTTTAATATTTTTGAGATTGTGGAATTTTAGCCCGTTACAGATTACAGGGTGCTCCGAATCCAAAGGCCATTCATTCTTCCAAAGCTGTGGGAGAGCCGCCATTTTTTCTTGGTTCAGCTGTCTTGTTTGCGATAAAAGATGCAATAATTGCTGCGAGGGCTGAGGAGGGCTACTCCGGCTGGTGCCCACTTGACAACCCAGTAACACCTGAACGAATAAGAATGGCCTGTGTTGATTCCATTCCAAAGAAATTTGCCGATGTGTGTTTCCGGCCGAAGCTTAGCATATAGCGTTTGATGAATGCCGATGCATTATAATAATTGTGGATAGTTGTGTCAAGGAAGTGAGGAACACGTTGATATGCTTTGATACCCAGACTGTGGTAATGAAAAAATTGGTACTCCCTTTGTAAGTATTTGAAGGCCTTTGTACTTATCTAATAACTGTATTCACTATGCATTACTCGCTATGCATTTGAGTGGTGTGAATATAATAATTGAGGTTGGATTGTTGAAAATTTTTTACTTTGTTCTCAGATTACTGTTGCTGTTGATTTTTAATGTCATCTTTGATCATTTGTCTTTCAAAAATTAGTTTAAATGTTTTAAATTATAAATTATGATTCAAGTAATATTGATAATAAATAAAATTATAATGTAATATCTGATATTTATCAATTTTTGAATAATATTAATAGTCAAAAAGATGTAAAGTTAGAGGAGACAATAATTTAGGAAAATGGGAGTATGTAGTAAAAGTAGAGGCGTAGCAGTTTTTCATTTCAACGGTTGTCTGAATTGGAGAATGTAGGAATTCTTACATTCTTGGTCATAGGAAGTATTTAGAAACACTCGATTCCTTTTACCTGCTGCCAGAATCATTTCTTCGCGCAGGTAAACATATTTTGGTTAGGATAGGTTTCATGGTCTCACCCGTTCTGAATCGACAAAAGGAGACCAATTTGCATCGACCACTGATCCATCAATATTTTCTTTCTACTCATTGTCGAAAGTAATGGCGATTTGCATGTGGTTCCTACTGAGATCAAAGAACCCTGGATCTGCTATCTGCCCTCAACTACGGTTACAGTCCAGCTGCTCGCGCTGTCCGACCGGCAGGCCGTCACCTCCGCGTCCTGGTCCTCGTCATCGACGTTCCTACCCGTGCTGAAAGCCGGCTCGCACGGGTCCGGCAGCGTCGTGCTCTCACTGGCCAGCATCGTGGTCACTGCCGACATGGTCGGCCTTCGTTTCGGCTGCTCCTGGACGCAAAGCAGACCTATCTGGATGCACCTCAGCACCTCTGTCGCCTTCGACGCGTTAGCGATGGATGGGTCGACGAAGTCCAAGCTCCTGCCGTCTCTCCACAGCCTCCACGCCTGTAGCAAAATGGAAACCAAAAGCTTTTACCATGATCGAAACTTGTTTGATCCATTAATTCACGAGTTGCTGTAAATTAATCTTGCATACGTACATATCTGAGGAGGTTGAGGTCGAGCTCGGCGTGGTAGAACCCTCTGTTTCTTTTCCCGCTCACGATCTCGAGCACCAGGACGCCGAAGCTGAAGACGTCGGACTTCGTGGAGAAGACGCCGTCCATGGCGTATTCGGGAGACATGTACCCGCTGCAGACGGTCAACAGTCATCAGTATCACCAGGAGATAGATGTAATGTAAATGTAATTACCACGCGTGAGAAATGCGGCTACGCGGCACTGGCTGAAATTATATATAATCTGAAAGAACTCACTATGTTCCGACTACTTTCTTGGTGTAGCCAGCGGTCTGATCGGTCCCAAATATCCGGGCAACTCCAAAGTCCGAGATCTTCGGGTTCATGTCTCTGTCGAGCAAAATGTTGCTTGCTTTGAGGTCCCTGTGGATTATCCTCAGCACCGAGTCCTGGTGAAGATACAGTACCCCCCGCGCGATGCCGTTGATGATGTTGAACCGCTTCTCCCAGCTCAACGTCGACTGTTTTTCTTCATCTGAGCAATTCAACAATCCGACGTCAGATTTCCAATCCAAGGCTTCCATCGATCAGTCTAGCTACGAGTTTGTTGGCCAACTGTTTGGTGTTGAAATTAACAAGGACGTCTTACGTACTGAAAAGGAAGGTGTTGAGACTACGGTTGTGCATGTACTCGTAGACCAACATCCTCTCTGAACCGTCGATGCAGCAGCCTAGAAGCCTGACGAGATTCCTGTGCTGAAGCTTCGCTATCAGCTTGACTTCGTTCTTGAACTCTCGAAGCCCCTGTGTCGACCGGCGAGACAGCCTCTTCACTGCTATGTCTTGCCCGTTCTCAAGCTTCCCCTGCAGAGAATTGCCAGTTGGTGAGAGATCAGATATTTATAAATATTTTAGACTTTCAAAATTGAAACCTGTGTTATACCATGTAAACTGGTCCAAATCCACCTTTGCCTATCTTTTTGCTATCCGAAAAGCTGTCGGTGGCGGCTAGAATCGTCTCGACATCAAAGGATGGGAGATCACAGTCCTGCTGATTGCCCTGGCCATTATGCAAGGAAGCGTCCTGACCGTCCCTTGATGCAGCAATCTGGCTCCTTCGCAACGGCAGGGGAAGTTCTTTGGTTCGTTTCTTCAGCTTCATGACGCAGATGTAAATCCCAACGAGTAGCAAGAGCGGTGCAGCAAGTGAGGGGACAATGATTTTGACGAGTCTTGCGGTTTCTGAACGCGGCTTTTCTGCAGACGTGTTGACCGCTGCAAAATTTCAGGAAACAGTTGTTCAGCTCGGCTCATGAAGGCATCCGTTTGAGGCCTCCTTTGATTGAAAGAAATTTTTTTTAGTTCTACGTTTTTTCTGTAAAATTAAACTAATTCTTGTGAAATTTTTGCACAATTTTTACGAAAATCCTACGTTCCAAAAGACGATCTATCACCTAACTTCATTATAATGCAAGTAATTATATGGGCTGTCCAGAAACCCAAGCCTTATTTTTTGCATCCCAGAAGACAGTTGTTTTTAGAAAATACCCCGAAAGATCGGTATGAACCAGAGACAAGTGAATTTGATAGTGACGTCCTACTGATCCTATGTAGATTATGGATAATGCAGCGCTGATCTGTAAAAAAGTCATGAGCTGAAAAGGATGGGTCTTTAATAGACTGAATAAAGAAACTATAGTTCTTTCCTCTTTTTTCCACACTGTGCCTCATTGTCGTTGGACCTAACATCAGGTGCGACTTAACAACTGATCAATGAACCCGCTTGAGGCTTTGACTTTTGACCCTACATTCAGGTTTTGAGCAAGTGAGAAAACACCCGGAGAAAACATTGAACAATTCGCATTGCCCGGGATTTTGTTGACTTTGCGTTCTCATATTTGCTTATCTCATCTAAACGTAAGATCAGAGCACGACAAGCATGCCCTCGGGTCAACTTCTGCTATAATTTTTTTTTAAAAAAAAAAATTGCACATCACCGTGACAAAAAATGTTGTCACCATGACGGCAGAAGACAAAAGCAACCAAGAACAAAAGAATCGTACGTAAGTAAAAAATTGGCTGCATGCGGAATGCAGCTACAAATTAAATTCAAAAATACCATGAAAACAAACAAGAAATATATACAAGTTATGCGATGAATAAAATTATGGTAAAATGAGCAAGCTTAAAAAGAAATGGAACCGCATTGTTTCTTCAATGAACAAAAATATGATGCATGTCGAACTTGTAACCAATATGAATTTTCCGAAAATGGATGAGCTGCTGAACTTACGTAGATCAGATGCCGCAAGCCGCACGAAGAGCTCCTGCCCTCCATTGCCGAACTGCCTCATGTCAAGCAGATCCCCCGTCCACATGAAACACCCCTTCGCCCCGGGGCTGCTGACATTGGCGCTGGCGTACGCCCGGCACCCGCAGTTCCGGAGGCAGCTCTGCCTGCAGTCGTCGAGCCCGAGGGACATGTCCACCGTCACGTTGGCCGACTCCGGCAGCTTCATGTTGGTGAGCGTGGCGAACCCGTCGGTGGAGCAGTTGAGCCCCGTGCGGCGCTTGCAGCCGCCGGAGCCGTCGCGCAGCGCCCATTCCGCGGAGAACCTCGGGTCGAAGCCCGGCAGGCACCCGCAGATGGGCGAGCGCTCGACGCTGCAGACGCCGAACGGCCCGCAGGCGCGGTAGCCGTCGCACTCGTCCATGGGGTACGACCAGAAGACGCTCCACGATCGCGTCATCTCGATCCAGACCAGCCGCTGGAGCTGCCCCGACGAGTTGAGCACGAACCGCGTCAGCACGGCGCTGCCGCGGTCGACGCCGTAGCTGTAGAAGGCCTCGTCCGCGGTGGACGCGAAGCGGAACCGCAGCAGGCCGTTGGACTTCTGGTTCGGCACGCCGGAGAACTGGTACCCGTTCCACGGCCCGCTGCCGTACGTCCGCACGGACCCGCGGTAGAGGAACAGCTCCGGCGAACCGCGCGGGTCGAGCCGGAACGAGTACTCCCCGGGGGACGGGTCCGCGGCGCCGCGCCACGAGTTCATGTACCGGTCGAGGACGATGTCACCAGACTCGCCAGTACCCGCGCCGAAGTCGACGCCGAGCTTCATCCCCGGGAGCAACGTGTCAGACGGGTGGTCGAAGCTCTGCCACACGACACTGCCGCCGGGGACCCTCCTCAGTACGAAGTTGCCGTTCCCCAGGAGCTGCGCCTCCGTGGCGTTCGTACCCTCCGCCGCCAAGCTCGGTGTCGCCGACGACGCCCAGACGACGACTCCTGCAGCCTGCGCGCCGTCCACGATGACCAGACGGCTCCCGTTGGCCGCGTCGAAGTCGATCCTCAGCGCGGCGTCGCTCACGGAGCCGAGGACGGGGCTGCCGCGGTTGGCCACCCACACGACGGTCCGCGCGGGGATGGTGTTGTACCACATCCCCAGGTACGTCCGCCCCGCCTCCGGGTCCGGCGTGAAGAACCCGAGAGCGAACGTCCCGCGCCCCGCCGACACCAGCGTCCGGTTGCCCGCGAGCGGCGCGGCCGGCGTCACCGTGTCGGTGCCGGAAGCCGACGCTGCCGGGGCGAGGAGGAGGAGGAGGAGCGGGATGAGGGACGGGAGCAGGAGGCCTGGACATCGTCGCATCGCGGCCCTGCCCTGCCGTGCCTAGCTGGTGAGAGTAGCGTGAAAATGCTCGTCGTGCTCAGTTCCGCGACGCCGCGTTCCCTTTGTCCTGCTTCTCCGTCTGGAACTGACTGAAAGGCCGGATGGGTCGGTGTTCGGAACGCCGAGTTTTGTCAGGCTCCAGGGACTATTGTTCACACCGCGTGGTACCCGCGCACGTGCGATTTCAGAAAGAGGTTACGCGTTCGCAGGGGTCAACGAGCGATTTCTGTCCCTTTTTTTTTTCTTCCTTGCAGTAGTGCGGTTGCTGCTGTGCTGACCGTGTCCGCGATTCTGCCAGCTTTTCTTTTTGTTTTTCCTTTTTTATTGAGAAAATCGAACTATACTGCATCAATCGGTTGCCAAAGAGGTCTGCTAGTTCCCATTCCCTTGCAGGTGCGGCCCCGTTAGGAGCCTATACATGAGGCCACTAAAATTTAAATAAATTTTGAAGTTATGATTCAAAAATAACTTTATAAATGAAACATAAACAATTTTAAAAGTTATACTATGAGAACTCTGAAACTTATGGTACTCCATTCGTACCAATTTATAAGTTGTTTTAGCTTTGGATACAGAAATTAAAAAGTGAAAAATATGAGATGTACTGAAAATAAGAAGGGCAGAGATAAAGATAAAGATAGAAAAGTATTGACAAGAGTGAAAGTGTATTGCGAAGCAAAAATATCTTATAATTTAGAAAAACTTAAGTACTCCAAAATGACTTATAATTTGAAATAGAGGAACAAAGTAAAAATATCATATACCAGAAAGTTTGATCATTCCCACCACGAAGATTTTATCAATTCTCATGGTTCAAATCTGTGAAATCGCTTATCAGAAAAATAAGATTCACGTGAAAATAACAAAGCATTTTGTGAACTCTTTCAAAATCGGTCTGATTGGGGTGGTTTTGTGAACTCTTCCAAATACAAACTGGTTGAACCAACTTGATAGACTCCTTTGCGCCAATCAAACCCAAAGAATTGTAAGACCCCCTTCTTAGGAGGAGAGTTCTTGTGCCTCCTGTATCAATCTCTGGACCAATAGTTGATACGCATATCAAGAACAAAGTGATATCATTACACATACGGGTCCAAAGTACTACACGCCTTCGCAAAGGCCTATCAAACTAACTTAGGTTACAACCAATGAGTCGGCGCAGCGACTCTTATTCAAACATCACACCTAACACAATGACTACAACTAAGCCACAATATAAACTTGAGCGCAAGGCGAGACTTCTATTCCTCATAGTCGGGTCTTTCTCGTCTTCTTCATCCTCTAAAAAATAACAACAAAGGGAGGGGTGAGTACCAAACTACTCAGCAAGCCCTAACGCTAAAGAGGGGCAGAATATGCATATGTCAGAGCAAGGAATGGCTTGAGGTTTATGTTTTGCAGAAAGCAACTTTTATGCAGGAGATTCCTAATGGAATAGGTTCAAACAGGGTGGAAAACAATTTTCATCATCTTTTATAGGGTGAACTGAAAAAGGCTTTCACCCCTTCCAACAGTTCCCAAATATTAGTCGGACACTAGCACGCATCCATGCAGGCCCTTGGCACACAGGCAACACATTTCAAAAACACGGGCACCTACACCTACTCACACGCTAAGGATATTATAGAAAATTAATCGTATGGTATTCGAACAATAGCATGTCAATACCGTGACAACGGCCTATCCGAAAGGGTTTTACACTCTGCAGAGGTTGTACACTGTACCCACAGGCTATGCTCCTCTTAATCAACAGAGTCGCATAACGTTCAACCCACAATTACATAGGCTTCCACAGATTCCACCCAAGATATACACAAGGGCTATTCGTCGGGGTATCATCCTCCCGATGACGTGACAGTACATTCCCGGAGCCGGACCGTAGGATTTCTACTACCACGTCTTTTCCTGGTCCCCTACTACGTCGGGTCTTACCAAACCAGGGGCTATATCCATGAACTTACGATCGTATGACACGGCAATTACATAGTCGAAAGTCAGGCAGCGAGTTATCTCATGCCCTTCTCCTGTCCCTTTGTGTCCTACCGACCTCCTAGTGGCTCCATGTGAAATACCTACATAGCGAGGATAAGTCCCGCCAATTCGGGTTCTATGGTTGCACGTAATTGCTAAATCGAGCGCTAATGAACCGGTCCTTATATGACACAGACGGCATGCTCATCCATGACAGGTGGACCAATCCAAAGCCAACACACTATCACCATCACCATTACCAAGCCCCGCCCCATGACCAGAATCACCCATCTTCACTTAACACCAATTTCACTAATCCTACCTCATTTTATTTTACTCACGGCACCAAACACATTTTACACATTTAATAAATGGTTGATGTATGGTGTGACGGTGCGAGGCACCGCGGTTGGGGTCTTAAGCATTCTATTAACAAGGCAACTTTTTGGTCATTAAAAGTACTAAACGATGGAAGTCCTGTAGTTAACAAGGGTGCGTCGTCAACCAGCTAACAAGGTGGTAATTCATATAACTACAGCAAGTAACTGATGTTAATATAAATACTTACTAGCAAGTGGGTGTTTAGCTACACAACATTTTAACATAGTTTATAAAATTGATGCAAGCATTCCGCTCTATGGTGTAGCAGCAAAACATGGGTTCAATATGATTCAAGAGGGGGTGTTAGGACTTGCCTTCAACGGCATCCTCAAGCTCTTCCTCAAACACAGGCACTTTGGCTTCTTCTTCTTTGGGCTCTTCGTTAGCTACAAAACAAACAACAACCACGATAAGCTTATTAAAAGAAAAGCTACAAAACTCAAATAAAACCAAGCACCAAAGGAAACATGGAGTTTGGACAACTCGAATTGGTAGGGCATGTGATGATGGTTCTAACGGTAGGTTGGTTGCTGTGATTGGAGCTAGGATGTAACGGCAAAGTGGCCGACAAAGTGGTTGTGATAGGATTGTGAAAAGGCTGCGTAGACACATGGTTTGGCCTGTGTTCACGGCCTCTGGACACATTCATGTCTAGAATCAGAGAAAATCCCGTGCACACGTGGTTCGGCCTGTGTCTATGGCCCATAGACACATGCCCAGAATCGGGGAAAATCCTCTAGACACGTGGTTCGGCCTATGTCCACGGCCCCTGGACATATGCGTGTCCAAAATCGGGGAAAATCCTATGGACATGTGGTTCGGCCTATGTCCACGGCCCCTGAACACATTCGTGTTCAGAATCGGGGAAAATCTCGTGGACACGTGGTTCGGCCTGTGTCCATCGCCCCTAGAATCGGGGAAAATTCCGTGGACACGTGGTTCGGCCTGTGTCCACGGCACCTGGACACATTCGTGTTCAGAAACGGGAAAAATCCTGTGGACACGTGGTTAGGCTTGTGTCCACGGCCCCTGGACACATTCGTGTCCAGAATCCGAGAAAACCCGTGGATACGTGAACAGTGACATGTTAGTGTCCGTGTTTGTGGGCATGTGAGCAGTGATGTTTCCGTGTCCGTGTCCGTAGACACATGAACAGTGATGTGTTCATGTCGTGGACACATGAGCAGTGACGTGTCCGTGTTCGTGGACCCACGTCCGTGTTCGTGTTCGTGTCCGTGGACACATGAGCTGTGACGTGTCCGTGTCCGTGGACACAGGAACTGTGATGTGTTCGTGTCCGTGGACACTTGAGCAGTGACGCGTCCGTGTCCCTGTTCGTGGACACATGACCTGTGATGTGCCAATGTCCGAGTCTGTGGGCACGGGTTTGTGACCGTGTCTATGGACACGGGGCCGTGACCGAGTTTGTGCACGTTCCTATGAGTGTATGTGCAAAACCGGGTCACTGCCCGCTGGTCGGAGAGCAGGGCCGTGCCCTTCTCCTTGGGCACGTGCGCCGGCGTTGGGGAGCCGGGCGGCGACCTGCCATATCTCTGGCGAGCTGGCTGTAGACCGTGCGAGTGTGGTGCCTCGTGGGTGTCCAGTGCGGGTGTGGTGGTGAAGTGCTCGCCGTGGCCAGCAGCGAGCCGGAACGGCTGCAGTGGTGTGCCGAGGGCGCGTAGGGTGATAGCGCAGGTGAGGGGGCGAAGGGCTCTATCTTGCGGTCCCCCTTGAGCGTGGAGTAGCGCACGAGCTCTAGGAGCATCGTGACGCACTCCGTTTGCCCTGAGGCGGCGCCATAGAGCTCGGCACCGTGAGGCGCGCGGTCGCTGGTGGCTGCTCTTGTCGGGAGGCAAACGGGGCTCACGGTGGTCAATTAGTGAGCTCCGCAAGCTTCCTCTAGGTGTGGTGGTGTGGTAGGAGGGCTGCATTGGGCCAGTGGCCGTTTGATTCAATGGGAATCGACGGCGGCGCTCGGTGGCCGGCGACGGAGAAGAAGAGGGGAAAACTCAAAATTTGGCGCAATTTGGGCGAGAGGGAGAGACCTGAGGGTTGTGGCCGCGCGAAGAGTGTGCACAATAGCGAAGATTTGATTTTATAGCAGGCAAATCGAGCGGAGAGGCCTGACTGGTGCGGCGCGGCTGCGTTAAGGTGAAGTCGCGCCCTGATGGCAAATTCCGCCAGCTGGACTGGCTGCAGGGCAGCTCCCCCCCGCCCCCCCGTGGTGTGCTGAGGCACGCGACTTCATTGCGGCGGCTTCAATGGCGACGTGACAGGGCAAGCAGGGTGGATTCAGGTTGACGGCCGTCTTCTCGCGTGGAGGAAGCTGTGAGGAGTGAATTCGGGCGGTGCAACGGAGTTTGGCGGAGGGCGCCGGGTGCGGCGTCCACTGGCCAAACCGGCCATGAAAACCAAGGGCGCGGCAGTTTTCCGTGCGCGGCTCGACGATGGCATGACGGTTGACGGCGACGACGTTCCGACAGTAGTCGTGAGCGCGGCGTGGCCGGACCGGCGCCATATAGGTGGCGCTTGTGCTTTGCGCGGTGGGGTGAGCTGAGGAAGAAGAAGGGGGGGGGCGTGTGTGGGCTGGGCCAGGGAGAAAGTGACAGGCTGGCCCAGTGGGTTATTTCAGCCCACGCGGAAAAAATTCAAATTTCCTCCATTTTGCTAAGGATTAAGAATTCCAAACTCCACAAAATCAAATAAGTAATTAAACTCCAAAACCGAAAAACAAGAATACCGGAAAATCAGGCATTCGACAAGTTCTAGTTTTAAGTTTTGAAATTCCCCATTTAACTACATTATTTTAGTTAAGTTTCATTTTTTAAAAATTTTAAAAGGGGCTAGAAAACTAGATGCACAAAATAATTTTTTTTTAAAACCTCATTTTCTTGGTTTTGAATTTTAGGATGTGACAAGAATGCAGTATTGACACAGAGCAACTCTAATAGATACCTAAACATAGTATCTAAATACAAATATAGATATCACTAGTAAAAATACATTTTCAATAGTGACCTAAATGAGTAGCTTAAATTTAACTACTATCAATTTCACGTTTCTAGATAGCTAAATATGGGTACTCAATAGGTAATACCTATACTATTGGTATTTATTAGAAATGAAAATATTTATAGCTATTAATATTAATTTACCGACAATCTAAACATAAATTTAGGTAGTTAAATTTTAAGTATCTGTTAGAGATGCTCTAAGAGGACTGGAGACAAATTATCAACAGGGAACAGCAGAAGCTAGTTAAAAAAATGCAACTTTCTCCTGATTTCTCACGAATACACAGAGGGTCTCAGAGCAGACGTGGGGGTGATGGGCGGGACCAGGGACGTGCGGCCGCTCGCGGGAGCAAGTGCTAGGGCCGTGGTGAAGAGCAGATTGTTCACAGGAGCAGGTCGAGGGAGGCGATGGGCATGGGAGCAGGTCGAGGGTGAGAGCCTGCACTGTGAGCCATTCCCTCTGATAGAATTGGATTTTTTTCCCTTGTGAAACAGGCGTTGCTCATTTCCTTTCCTCTCGACAGGAAACATGCTTTCCTCCATTCCAAACTAGTCGATCGATTCCCTTCCGAAGGAATGGTTTTCTCCAAAATTTCCTTCGCTCGTCCTCCAATCCTAAACGGGGCTTTAAAATATTAGGGTCTGTCGGGATCACGTACCCCGGGTACCTAACAGATCGCTCAAACGAGAGAAAGTCGAGGGTCGGATGACACGGGCTCCGACCCCTCCGCAACGATCTACGACGGCTATCGCATGGCCGCGCAAGGGCGCGAAGACCCCGGACCCTGAGGATAACACCCGGGAGCGACCCCCAGAGGGCAGGTACCGCGTTATGGCACATTAACTCCGGGGATCAGCTGCCATCCGTCCCGACGAGACAGGACGAGGTTCACCAAGGCGACACTCCAGCAGAAAGCTGCGACGACTGCCAGACACGATGGGTCAGCGCTGTAGCTAGCACAGCGGCGCCGGACAGGCATCATGGTACCCGCCGACATGCCTGACGTGACGGGTCATGAACGCGCCTGGACGGAACGAAGTAATGTCAACAACGACGGGTGGGTCCACCTGTCGGCGAGACGGCAGGATTTCGTAGGACCCATTGCATGTAACCTCGGGGCTCCCCCTATATAAAGGGAAGCTCGGGGAGCGATAGAGGAAGAAAAACACACAGACAACAGACCCCGATTTTCCTACACCCAGGGTTCTCCCGCGAAGAGAGGCCCCCGTCTTGTAACATTATCCTCGAGATAATCCGCCCCCTGGACGTAGGGTATTACACCACCCGGGTGGCCCGAACCAGGTTAAAAATCCCCCTGAGTCTACCTTAGATTTGGCCATATCGAATCCGAAGGCACACCATC
>BCLG01003935.1:0-13263 GCA_001602295.1 Zoysia matrella
AGGTGATCGCCGAATGTCTTGTCGATGCAGCTGCCATCTGTGTCGGGGCGGCGCGGACCGACCGCGCCGAGGATGTTCCCGTCGAGGTCCTGCTCCCACAGCCCGGCCAAATCCTTGCGTACCACGACATCGTCGTCGAGGAGCACGACCCTCTCGAGCTCAGGGAAGAACTGCTCAAGCAAACGATGCAGAGCACATATATATGTTAGCACACTTTTCCTCCAAAAACAAAATAAAAGTTTTAGCACGCGCGGCCACCACTTGGAATTGGAAGTCTCGTTCGAATTACCTCAGGGAGATGGATCTTGAGATAGTTGAGGAGCGAAAACGTGCTCGGCTTGGAAGCCTCGAGCCTCCTGTACTCCCTCTCAGCTGCCGCACCACACTGATGATAATCCAAAGCGCTCCTCTGCACCTCTTCGACCGTCCTCATCACCGAGGCGACCACCCCGCCGTCATGCCAGTCGAACTGGTGGAGGCCCTTGACCTCCACGACGGCGGGGGACACGGGGTGCAGCGCGAACCACGCGTGCATGGGCACGTAGCTCTTCCTGTCCGTGACGACGTGGAACACCAGCCTGGCCGGGTCCGCCGCGCTCTCGACAGCGGAGGATACCGCCACGGCGGCCGCAAGCACGTTGTCGGTCAGGAGGGCGACGTGGAGGTATGAGGCGTCGGTGAGGCGAGGCGCGTGCTCCGGCGGCGGCACGGGCGAGCGCGCCGCGGAGTTCACCGCGAACTCCTCCGCCAGACGCAGGGCCAGGCAGTGCGTGCTCTTGGGGACGCCCAGCGACGCCAGGTGCCGGTTGAACACAGCCCGGATCCTTGATGACTTCACGTTCCGGTCCATTTTCAACAGCTGGGGAAAATGAGTGTTCGCAGGAGTTAAATCAAGGATGCAATTCATGTCAAATGCAGATCAAGTGCATATCTGAATGCTCGGCAAATTTCACCACAAGAATCTGAGTTTTTTTTAAAGAGTAAATTTCACAAAACTATATATATTTTGTTAATATTATTACAAAACTACATATTTAAACCATACTTTCATAAATCTATAGATTTTACATCTAATTTTTCACAAAAATACAGGTTTTATATCTAAATTAATCACAAACTACATATTTTATATTCAATTTATCACAAAACTATATATTCTATACATATGTTGCTGAAATATACTGTAGCAAATATATAGTTTTTTAAATTATAATTTAAATCTGTATTTTTGTGATAATACAAGTAAATACCTATAGTTTTATGAAATTTACTCTTTTTTTAACAACGCTAGCAGGCATCTTGCTAGCCTGTTAGTACTAATGACCAATTTGCATCTTTGAAATTTGAAAATCGATGAGCATGAGTGACCATGATTATGAAGATGTACACGTATGCCATACGTGAGTCTCTAGAGAAAGAACGCGCGAAAAGAGACCATATGATGCAGTCTTTTGGCGTGGAAAGCTGAAAGCACTTACCTATTCAGCTAAGGTAACATGCAAGTGTGAGGCAAAGCATACCAAAAGTCGAGTAAAAGATCAGTAGTATAAAGACGGTGATGGAGGATGCTCCTGATCGATCCTGAAATTGTAAGGTTATTACGCGAGCTCACCGTGGCCATTATCTTGAGCACGACGGCCTCCATGTCGAGCCCGTCGTAGGGCGCCAGCATGGTGCCCATCTCGGCCATGAGGGCGTCCAAGGAGTCCGGTGCCGCCTCCACCACCACGGGGTCCAGCAGGGTGGCCTCCCTGTGGCTTCTCCTCCATTCCTTCACAAATTCCTGGCCAGGCCACGCACGCATGTCACCAAAACGTTAACTCCTCTATTTGAAGTTCAAAGAAAACGAACAGGAAAGGGAAACATGTCCTACAAATGTTCGATTGCCCAGAAGCGCTACACGATTCCTGAGTCCTCATGTTCAGATTTGCACATGGAAGCAGAGACTATTGAGCTCGATCTGGCTCGCTGAAATTGAAAGGCAGTACACGACGATTCATGGACGACGGACCACGATTCCACAACCTCGTGTAACATCCACGTAGCTCCAAAGGCGTACAAGCTGGCGCGCGCGTCTTAGGTAGAAGGGTAATCGTTTCTACTAGAGAGAACAAGCCATAGCACAGCGCCGGTTTGGTCTTGTGCAGCAGCTGGCAACGACGGCGGTATCCCATCCGTCCAAGCCACCAACTCGTAGGACCCTCGACGAGCCCAATAACGCTGTCCGGGTGAGCATGTCACGAATCTAGCAGTAGTCCCAGGCCACAAGAATCGAACCCGGCAATGTCAAATTAGGCAGTGTTTTGTCAGCGTGTACAAAGTCTGTTTCACATTATAATCCACTTAGATTATATAATCTAAACTAAATAATTTGATTGAAAAACAAACAAGTTGATTATTCATTTGGATTATATAATTTGAGACCTCAGATTATGAATCTAATAATCCATCTTAAAAAAATTTATTTCAGATTATTTGTTATAAAAACTCACTATCCATGTCTTTTTCATCAAAATTACCCCCATATCATTCCACTATTTTAACCATATACACTTTACCATTCATAATACTTTATTAATACAAATAAAAAAATAATCTAACTAATAATCTAAACTTCCAAACAAATAAACATAGATTAAAGCATCTCCAACCGGTTTTCCATTTTTGGCTCTCTATCTCTCCATATAGAGGATTCTTCATCTTATTTTTCCTCCTCATTTGAAGTAGACCTCCAACAGGTCCTCTAACCAGTTCTCTAAACGAATTGGAGCAGCACGCGCTCTGCCGTTGGATTCCGTCCAACCAATCCTATGATTCACAGCACTAACCAAACAATACTGTTTTTCTTCCTCACGAGCCAGCCGTCGCAGCTTCAGGGGATCGATTGTCAATGGAGATTTCTGGCTAGATGAAAAGACCTTGTTCCCCACCCGCTTCGACGTGTTGTGGCGCTCGAGCTCATGCGGAAGCCGTCGCCGCTGCCGCTCGACGGTGATTCACCACATTCTATTCATACCACGGCCTTGCGTCGCGCCGTGCCTGCCCGCCACATGCCTCGCCGCGCCGCCCACCCAACTGCGAGCTCGCCGCGCCCCGCCCGTGCTTCCACTCTCTCTCTCTACTCATGACGCTGCAGTGCTTCCAGTGGTGGACGAACGACAGGAAATCGATCTCAAATCAGAGGAACCCAAATAGCCAGTTGATGACAGTGCACAGGAAAATGATGGCGTGACTCCAAACCAGGCAAACCGAGCTCAGATCGACAAAATCACCTCCAAATCAACTCCACAAGTCTAAAAGTAGGAGAAGGAGAGGAAGATTCAGTTTGTTGGAAGTGGCGCGAACAGATAAATCATGGCGGTAGTTGCTCCATAGAGAACGGAGCAGATCCTCTAGAAGTAGCGAGCCGATGGGAGCAAATGGAGATTGCTACAGGGATAAAGAACAGCATCCAGAATCGGCTGGAGCATGTTTTTGGCTCCTATTCTCCAAATAAGAGGTTACAGAAGCAGATAACACACCGGTTGGAGATGCTCTTATAGTCTAGATTATAATATTTAAAATATAATCTAAATTATATAATTATAAATTATAATCTAGATTACATAATTCACTAGAGAAACAAACAAGACGTAAACAGAGAACAGTTTTTGGACAGACACGGCCAAACATTTGTGACGGTGGGTTTACCAGTACACTGCTGGATTCAACTGAAGTAGTCCAGTACTACTCCAGCCAAAAATGGATTGACTACAGGTCAGAACTAACCAAACAAATGGCCAAAGTCAAAATACGGATAACACGGAGCATCATGATTTTCAGTGCGCCGTCAACCGCCAAGGACCTGCCTATCAGTCAGCAGGACGGCGCGCGGGCACGTGGTCGCGGACGCTGGGCGACGTGTTGGCCACCCCGACCGGACATTCCATGCCCGTGAACGGCGCTGCGTGCTGAATGCCAAGGAGCCGAACGAACCCACCAGAAATCACCAAACCGCGTGAGGGGCCGCGTGCTGCTGCCCATCCCGCTTTTGGCCGGCGCGGCTCAGGCGCGCAACGCAGGAGGACGCCGTAAAAAACATCACAAATGAACAACGCGAACGAGGTCCAAGTACAGTAACTCACCTCCATGGCGTCGCCGCCGGCGCCGCCGCCGCCGTAGAGCCAGGCCCCCAGTCCCGCGCGCCAGTCCAAGCACCCTGCATCTACGACACACTCGTCCCGCGTCAACGACGCGCACGGCAACGGACCGCCGACGATCGAGCTTCGAGCGCGGTAACAGCCACTGCGATGTGAGGGTTAACCGATGCGTACCTGTCGAGGAAGCGCACAGGGAGGCGCCGGTCTCGACGGCGAGGAGCGCGGCGCGGAAGACGAGCACCCCGGCGAGGAGCCCCGTGACGACAGCCGCGCGGCACCCGCGCCGCGCTGCCTGCTGTGGAGACGGCAGCGGCGGCGCCGCCTTGGGCTTCGTCAAGTCGTCAGCCGCCGGCGCGGTGGCCGTGATGTACACCCTCATTGTTAGCCCCTGCTCCACGGCCCGCTCTCAATGAGGCTGCTGCCAGCCGGCGCTCGACGCTAGCTGCTCATGAACGACCAATCTGAGTCCACAGTTCCACACTCCCGGTGTTGAGCAAGGAAATGGAGCGCTGGCTCTTCATAAAGGCTTTTGGAATGCAGTGTACATGGCGCTCCCTGCCAAGCAAACCACCACGCCAAGCGGGAGTGAAAGTGGGAACGAACGAGCTCGCGGCGAGTGGGGAAGACAGAAACCAGCGAGAGTTATAGGTACCAGTACCAGCCGCTAGTTAGTGAAGCCCTGCCAAGTGGGGAAGGGAGTGAAGGAGGAGGCAAAGCAGAGTGGCCAGGCCAAACGAAGCAAAGGGTCGGCGAATCTGGAATTCCACGGACCGGGCCCGAGGGCGCGAGTGAACGGGCGATGCGATCCGCGGAGTCGACCCCCCGGAAGCGACCCCGATCGCCGATCGGAGCGAGGCGAGTCGAGCTGAGCCAGCCAACTAGACCACCGACGGAACCCGACGGTGACACGTGGTGCCATGGCGGGCAGACGAGACGAGACGAGACGCCCGCGGACATGATGGCTTATCCGGTGGTGCACTGCCGCGTCTCGCTCACAGGGACACAGGATTAGCGCTCGCATTATGTGCGTTGTCTGGATCAGCGCGCGACGCCCCCATGTGACCGTGCGTGGCTTATACTCCTTGCAGCGTGAAGATCGGAGTGGATGCTAGTGGCAGCACGAAGCCAGTAGCGGCGGTGTGCTTGCGAGTAAGGGAATGAGCAGAGCTGTTCGCATTGATTCGAGTGCTACTTCTGGGCGTTCACGGAACGACCAATCGAGCCGAGCACTGACTGATCAACCGGGTTGAAAATATTCGTGGTCGTGCCAGTGCTTGACCTTCCTTCAGCGCGTTTCGTATCCACGCTAGCACGAACCGGTGAAACACGATGGATTATGGGTCTGTTTGGCACCCGCCCGCCGCCGCACATTAGGCATCCGTGTCCGCGCCACGGACGAAGAAAACGAGAGCTAGACATTAGACGCGCGATGGCATCGAAAATAAACTGAAGAGCTATAGCGAAGCTGAAACTCCAGCGAACGGTGGCGAACGCGTTTGGCGGGCGCTGCGCGCCAGACCTTTGGCGCGGCCACTTGCTCGGCTACGAAGCAAACAGGCTCTATTTCTGCCACCGTAGGTAAACGCGGACAATGTGCAGCGGCCGTCGTACTGTACGCGCGAGATGAGATCTACCGGCAGCAGCTGCTGCGTGCTGCCGCTGGTCCTTGGACCTGCCTTTTGTTGCTCGACTTTGTCGCGCCGCTGATGGTATAGTCAGGATTCGTCCCTGCGTAGTCCGCTCGTACAGATGCACGATCGATCTCAGTCATCTCCTCGGTTTCACTTCGAGTTCGGATATTTTTATCGGGACCATGTATACGCATGCCGCTAATCTCAGATGCGACGCCGGGAGATGTGCTTTTTACCCAGCCCTACCGGGGCACCGGACAATGGTGACGGCAGGCGGACGCCACCGGAGAGCTAGCACGTCTGCACGAGCCGGGAGGCACTCTCCCCAGGACCCCGGCTCTTGTCGGGATCGACGACCACACCTGGTGGAAGGATTGGTAACGTTTTCAGAAGATTTTCCGGAGAATCGTAACACTACTCACGAGTCTCGACGACATCTTTCCCTAAACTCACCGTCTGGTATGCAAATCAACCAAATCAATCAAATCAATTAGCAGGTCGTGTTCATTTTAATGGAGTAGTAGTAGACAACACATTCAAGGGCTCAGGGTCAGGCCGGATTCGGCTGTTTGTGACTTCGTTAATTAGTCGGGCGCGTGTCGTTGTTGAATCGTTCCTTTCCCCGCTAAATCTGGTGTGTGCGCTTAGTGGCGTGTTACCTCAATGTACAGACATTATTCCTATCATCGACCGGCTCCACGAACCACGATCCTGGTTTACGTGGCCGGTGCCCAGAAAAAGAGGGAGGTGACACTGGCAGTGTATGCAGCGCAGATGGAGTACGGGCGCACAATTTCAGATAGAAAACCAAAAGCTTTGACGTTTTAATGCGAGTCAATTTAACGATGACATACCGCACTACTCCGTAGTGACCTTTCTACAGGAAACGACATGAATGAATGCACAACGAATTCATGGGCTACAGATATTTTGGGAACGGGATCCGGTGACGCTCGTCAGATGGACGAGCGCCATCGGTGGGTGGGCCTAATGGGTGCCACGCAGCGGCGGCGACCAGTCGCTCGTCACCGAGACGAGTAGCAGACGAACCGGTTCCGATATTTTGTGGTTGACAGGATGAGCACGCTTGAAAAGCTGGAATAACTAGTTTCTGCAGCTGTATCCTGAAACTCTGAATAGAGTTCTCCAAACCTCGAAATGTGTCCTCAGCTGTGAAAAAAGAGACTTTTTGTGAACCCAGTGCAAACCCATTATGCAGACAGTGATCAGCACCACAGGGAATGTTGCTGCGCTCCATCCACACAAACCCAACATAAAAAAAAAGTTTACAGAATGTCAAACGCGAAGCTGCAAATGGCAGCAGCAGCTTTCACTCATTAGTTGCAGGCGATACGGTCGTTGCCCAGTAGCCCTCGCGCACCCGTATTGCATCTAGTTTGGTGATGTTGATCAGCATGGTCGTCTGCAGTAAGGAACGTTTGCCTGGGTAACTCATCTGAAAGTTGCGTGATCAGCAACTTGGCTCTCTCTGGGCAATGGAGATTTTGAAACAGAGCGCAAGGGTCAGGAAAAAACATCCCTGATTACACACTAGTCAGGTTAAGTGAACGGGCAAAGAGAGCTTTCACACCATTTTTTTTTTCTAGACAAAGCTGTAGCAGTACTCGCCTGGGAACCTGGGGTAAAGTGTGGCCCTGCATGGTGCGGCACCAGCGAAGCCCAGCCGTCCCCAAAATCCGCTGTTTGTGCCGTGTCCTTTGAGGAGTTCATGCACGGAATCACGGACGCAAAGGGCAATGTAAATTGATGTCCGCGTAGAACTAGTGACACCTTTGATAAAATCAATAGAACTTCAAAATTTCCCTCATAAAAACATTTTAGTTTTTCATTTCATGAGCCGTGACTTTTCTTTTGCGGCAGGAATGATGGATCGCAAGCTGTTACTAGTATATATCTGCCACACAATTGAAAAAAGAGAGTAGATATTCATGTCGAAATTCAGCTGCAATTTTTTTTTAAAAAAAGATCAACATCATCCTAGCATTTGATACTCCAGGTTCGTTATGTTTACAGATTTGAAACGAGCGTGCCCTTCAAACAGTCACGGAGATCATCAGATGCGATATCAAAGCAGAGCAACTTGTAAGATTTATTATTCTGAAGCTGGAGCTGGACAACAATGTAACAAGCACACTGCGATTAAACCCCCACATATGAATGCACAAAATCCACAGGCCGCAGTTCATTCAGGTGTTGAATTTCAACGGTCTGCCTCTTCGACGTCTCTGTTCGCTTCCACAACATCAACATGTACAATCTCATGGGCCACAGAGCCTTCAGTATCCGGAGCTGTTGGCCCGTGAGCGCTGAGAGTCTTATCGTTCGATATCGACAAAAGCCCTTCATTCCCCGGGCCTCGTTTTCGAAGGTGGTGCGGCGCCGGCGTCGTCGCGCCAAGCCTGTTGTCGAAGATGACTCCAGTTTTTCGCGGACAGAAAGGAGCGCGATGTGATCGCAAGTATTCTGTGCAGGCTGAGACCACGGCCCATGCAGCGGAGACGCCACTGCCGTCCCCCGATGTCGTACCAAAATTTCGCATCGTGGGTCACCAAGAACAGAGGAGCCCGGTACGGTACGGATTCCTATCTTTTTTTTAAAATATATTTGACTCTAATCACTCGTTACAAAATTAATATTAAATAATAACTGTATAATTTATAGTTTTACTTTTTAAATAAATTAGTATAATTTAAGTAAAAAATAATTTATAGTCTTATTTTTTAAATAAATTAATATAATTTAAATAAAAAATAATTTTAAATCATAGAATATTGATTATATAATGAATTGATATGATTGAGCACGACAAAATTTGCATGACAACAAACAGAAGATATGAATCCGTACGCTGCGGCGACCTCGCCCCTCGGCTACATTTTGTGCCACTTTTGGTTTCTTTCTTTTGTCTGCACTACTGGCTTCATGTATAATCATATAATGAGCAGGGAAGAAGCCTGAAAACTCACATTCGACGACCATCGAACCCGAGTTAAGATCACAAGCGGACAACCAGAAACGTACACGAAATCAGGCAACATAAACACTGTCATCACCGCATGAACAACGAATACAAGTACTTAAGCGGAGTACTTAGAAACTTCAAACAAGTGACCACACACGTGCAACCTCACACGTGTGCCGAACTGCTACAACACGCCTACGCGTTCCAGGACTGCGGGACATACACCAGCCTAAGAAGAGGTACTACTAGTACTTGAGGCGGCGCTCGTTGGCCGTCTTGAAGAGCAGCGCCTGAGCGGCGGCGGCGCGGTCGTCGCCTGACCGGAGCGCGGCGCCGAACGCGTCCTTCACTTGCTGCGTGGTGAAGGGGAACCGGCTGCTCACCATGGAGTTCAGCAGCGACGCCGTGCCCTCGCGGTACAGCGCTCCCACGCCGTCGTCGCGCGTGTTCGCCAGCGCCTCCGGGACGGTCAGGTCGTGTCCGAACGGCACCGCGGCGCTCGCGCCAAACAGCCGGCCCAGCGGGCACCAGAACCCGAACAGGCCCCAGATCAGGCCCGGGTGCGTCATCCAGTAGCTGCAAACCAAAATACGCGTGAGTCGTGACACATTGATTCATTAGAACCATGCATGCAGATGAGACCAAGATGACGGGTCAGGAGGGTTACGTACGTGCACGGGCCGATGGAGAAGGGCGGCGTGTTGGGGTCGAAAGGCGTGGGCGTGGTCGGCGTCGGCGTCAGCGGAGGGAACGGCGTCGGTGTCACCGTAGGCGGCGTGTCGCCAATCGATGGCGTCGTCGGGGATGGGGGGTTGCCGTAGTATCCGCCGCTTCCGCCAGGCGTGGTCGGAGAGGTTCCAATGTCCGGGGAAGGTGGCGTGTTGTACCCGGTGCCGCCGCTGCCGGGCGTTGTGGGAGAGGTGCCAATGTCAGGCGACGGTGGATTGCTGTAGCCGCCGCCGCCACCGCCTGGCGTCGTAGGAGAGGTGCCGATGTCCGGTGAAGGTGGAGTGCCGTACCCCCCGCTGCCGCCGGGGGTGGTAGGCGAGGTGCCGATGTCCGGTGAAGGTGGAGTGCCGTACCCGCCGCTGCCGCCGGGGGTGGTAGGCGAGGTTCCGATGTCCGGTGAAGGTGGAGTACCGTATCCCCCGCTGCCGCCGGGGGTCGTAGGCGAGGTACCAATGTCAGGTGACGGAGGGCCGTAGTACCCGCCACCGGTGCCCGGCGTGGACGGGGACGTGCCAACGTCCGGCGAAGGAGGCGTGTTGTACCCGCTGCCGCCGCCGCCGGGCGTGGACGGGGACGTGCCAATGTCCGGCGAAGGAGGCGTGTTGTAGCCGCTGCCACCGCCCCCGGGTGTGGACGGGGACGTCCCAATGTCCGGAGAAGGTGGCGTGTTGTACCCGCTGCCGCCACCGCCGGGCGTGGTCGGGGACGTGCCAATATCGGGCGACGGAGGCGTGCTATATCCGCCGCCGCCGCCTGGCGTTGTTGGGGAAGTGCCAATGGATGGCGAAGGAGGTCCGTAGTACCCACCGCCTCCACCTGGCGTAGAGGGGGGCGTGGCGCTGTCCGGCGATGGTGGGGCGCTGTACCCGCCACCGCTGCCCGGGGTGGTAGGGGACGTGCCAATGTCCGGCGAAGGAGGTGCGCTGTACCCACCGCCGCTGCCGACGCCCGGAGTGGTCGGTGATGTGCCCACATCCGGTGAAGGAGGAGCGCCGTACCCAACGCCGCCGCCGCCACCAGGCGTAGACGGCGAGGTGGCGCTGTCCGGCGACGGAGGCGCGTTGCCGATATCCGGTGACGGCGGGTGGTACCCACAACCAGGCGTGGTCGGCGTCGTCGGGGAGGTGCCGATGGACGGCGACGGAGGGTAGTATCCACCGCCAGGTGTTGTGGGAGACGTCCCGGTGGATGGCCCGTGCGAGCCTGCAGTGCAAGGAAAACGTTCGCACACGTAAACAAATGCGCATAGTTCATGTCCTAGCGTTCGTGCCGGTAAGAGAAACGGAACAGATCGAAGAGACCGTGGAGCGGGTCGGCGGGGTGCTTCCGGCTGCCGAAATGCCCGTCGCCGCTGAGACGGCGCGCTGCCGCGGCGGACGCCGCCAGCAGGCAGCAGCACGCGAACACGAGCGCCTTGGCCATCTTGCCCACGCTAGCGACGGCAGGCATGGGGCATTCGAGCTGGAGCTCTCAAGTTGGGACTGGCTCAGCAAGTCAGCAGTGGCCGGTATATATAGCTCGCGAAAATTGTGCACTTTTTATTTTTTTTTCCTTTTCTGATTTTCATTGTTTAAACTCACTAGTACAGCGGACGGGGCACATGTCGCAGCAAATGCAATGAGAGGAAAACGAGCCGGGGTTAGTTGGGAGAGCGAAATGGGCCGGGATGCCACTGACTAGTACTGGGCTTGCACCTGCACAGTGAACCGTTTCAACCATCTGCAGTGTACAGTGTACAGAAAATTTGCATTCCTCTCAGAGCGAAAAGAAAAACTCGTATGCCGCACCGACACGCCTTGCAACCTGCCATCTCTCTTGACTTGAGCGATCCTCTCCTCTTCTCCAAAGGGGAAAGCTGAATACGCGCCGACACTCCATGGCTAAGCGAAACTTACGCTTGTCGCCAGCCGCATGCCCACACTACAACATTGATGCGCATCGTGTCCGCGTGACTGCACTGCCCTGTCCTGCCTTCGTTCTGGCGGCGACGTGTATTTTTCAGAGGGGCCTATTTGGCAGTCCCTGAGATGCAGCTTCCCGCGGATAGCCCTTGAACGTCGCTTTTCTCGGCCAGTCGACCACGGTCGCCGCCCATGTGCAGGGCGTGCCGCGGTGTCGCCGCCACCGCGACGGGCACGCGCACGCGTCGCTGCACGGGCTGCTGGTCCACAGCTGCACGGTGACGGCCTGACGGGTCGGCTTCTCATTACTACTACATGCGCGCCTCGCTCTCGCCATACAACGAAGATTAATTCCAATCGCAGGCATTTAAACCGTGTCTCCTCTCCTCAATCCTTATCCGCGCCCTTCCTTCAATCGACACGAGCCGCTGCTGCAGTTTAGCAGTCGGAGGAGCAGCAGAGCAGGGAGTAGCTTACGAAGTTACTCTCACCAACCTTCTCTGTGTTTCCATAACGATGGAGTGGGAGCAGTGGAGAACTGCAGATCGGCGACTGGGGCAGAGCCGGCCACTGGCGTCGGCGTGGCAGACCGACACCGATATGGCACTTGTCATTATGATCCTGGATCGGGGCTGTAACTGTGCCTGTACCACGGCCTCGGTCGCTTGCCGAGTTGAGGCTCCGAGGTCGAAATGAATGGCGGGCGCGCAGGTTTGTTTCACGAACTGTGCGTGGAATGACGGGAGTTGGGGGCATTTCTTCCCTGATCGTCCCGATTTGGAGTATTGTAACCGTAAGGATCTGGATCCAGCTGTGGGCATGTACTAGTACCAACGCCAACAGAGTATAGGAGTACTCTACTCTTTAGTGCTGAGTAAAAAAAAAAAAAAGAGATGCCATGACATATTATAAGGTTGTTCGATCTTCAGATTTCAGGCATCATGGCTCCATGAAAACCCCAGGGAAATCCACGGGGCACCAACGCGGCCCAGGAGCGAATGTGCTTCGGACCAAGAACAAAGACAGAGAGGGCACATGGAAAGAGTCCATTTTGAGTACAGCAGACGGCCCAATTTCACAATCCTCCAATCTCCGAGATGGTACTAACTTCTGTACGTGCATTCTGTTTAAAAACACCGGCCCATGCGTAGGTCACGCCCACTGGCAACGACTGACCTTGGACTTTGGGCCCCGTTTGAATCTAATCCAGATTGTAGGATTTTAGAATTCAGATTTTAAAATTTTAAAATCTCAATTGTTTGAATAGTAGAATTTTGCCAATTGTATTAGAGAATATAGAATAATTTTTAAGTTCATGAGATTTTAAAGAATTTTATAATATTTCAAAAACTCAACTGTTTGAATACGAATGGAATAATTAACGGCACCTGAGTCAATCACACGGTTGTACGTACTTCTCGTATGTACGTACTCGCCGGAGCCACAGCTCTCTGGTACCAGGAGTATACTTCTACGACGTGGTGCGTATACGTATATGTGGCAGAGCCTGCTGCCTGCACTGATCGATCCACTGTCCTCGACACGTCGCACCACCTGATACAAAGACGAGTCAGCCTGCAAGTGGTGCGGGCCTGCCCGCTGGCCCACTAGACTCGCTCTCCTAAACCAAATTTATTGACGGTAGCGACGGTCCGCTAAACCACTAGTGGTTTAAAGCGGGCATGATCGTTTGGCCCACTAGACAAATTACAACGTCCCGTTCTATTCCATTAAGCTTAGCAGGCGTCGCTTCTGTCCTACTTCCCAACCCTCGCACGCATCACAGGTGTGCGGCGGCGTCGACGGTGTCGGCTACCCTGTGCCACGCCACTTCCCCCACGCGACGGCGGCGGCTCCCCTGCGCGACGGCGGCAGACCCC
>BCLG01003935.1:15572-27134 GCA_001602295.1 Zoysia matrella
GTTAAGTATGTGAAGTCTTCTCAGTCCAAAAAGGAAAAATTTGAGGAAATCATTGCTGACTTGGGTATGTCAGTAAAGAAACGTCCTCAACTTGATATGCCAACACGTTGGAATTCTACATATTTGATGTTAAAGTCAGCAATACTTCTGCAAGTAGCTTTTCATGAGTTTAGTGCGCAAGACTTGAACTATAATTATTGCCCATCACTAGAAGAGTGGGAAAGGGCTGAAGTGGTTTGTAGATTGTTGAAGGTCTTCAAGAAAGGAACCAAAGTTGTCTCCGGTTCAAAATACCCAACTTCTAATCTTTACTTTCATCATGTTTGGGAGGTGAAAAAAGTTTTGAAAGAGGGAGCACTAAGTAGTAATCTAGTGGTTATAGCCATGGTGAAAGAAATGCAAAAGAAGTTTGACAAATACTGGAAGCTCTCTTACTTGAAAAATTGTATACCGGTGGTTATTGATCCTAGATTTAAGTTTGGATTCATTGAATTCCGATTGAGGGAAGCATTTGGAGATAGTGCGAGTACTCACATCACTAGAGTTGAAAATGCAGTCACAAATTTATTCAATTCATATGCTTCTGAAACAGATGACACATCTGAATATGGAAATGAACAAAGTGGTGTATCTGTAGCAGAAGGTTGCCCATGGGATGATTGGAGTTATCACTTGAGTTTTCAAAGAAACCAAAGCACTACTGAGTTAGATAGGTACTTACAAGATGAATTATTCTCTTGTGATGAAAAGGACTTTGATATTCTACATTGGTGGAAGATGCATGCAGCCAAGTATCCAATCATGGCTCGTATGGCTCGGGATGTCTTGGCTGTTCCGGATTCTACAGTGGCATCAGAGTCTGCATTTAGTACAGGTTCAAGGGTCATTAGCGACTACAGGAGCAGTCTGTCCACTAGCACTGTTGAGGCTTTGATTTGCTTCCAAGATTGGTTTAGGGTAGCAGGTACACATGTTACTTCTTTTTTAACATTTTGTCATTTTTGTGCTTAACAGTGTGCTAACTTCTTACTTTGTAGGCTTTTCTTATGATCATATATTATCAAGTGTCAATCTGGACCTCAATGATGAAGGCATTGATCTCTAAGTGTGTTAATTCCATCTAAAGGTAACTGAATACTGAGACCTGAGAGTAGACTTTATAATTCAAAAGCCTTCTGAATTTTTTATGCCTGCTCCTCTGATGTTATTTTTCTATTTCTTTGAGTCAAGTTCTCAAATTACAGTTGCCCCATGAGTTTAGTTTGTACTTATCTCTACTGAATTAACTAAAATGATTGTGTCACAGTTGTTAAGAGGTCACCATATGATGCAGTTCAATGAAGTTCTCTTTTTCCTATCCTTTTGTCTGTATCTCAACCTGGTCACAACCTTTATGCATCTTTATTATGTTCAGTGTTTTTTTCCACCTATCAATCAATCACCAATCCATTTCATAGGACCCTGCGAGTTCATTTTTCATGCACTAAATAATATGAAATGGCTACATTGATACATTCATATAGCAATGGAGCTTGTCACATCGCCTGCCGAGCATATTTTGGACTTGCTTTCCTTTTTATCGTTATGCTTTACTGTTTTAGTGCTTTCACTCCCTTTCTGTTTAGGCATATGTGATAGTTATGGTAGTTTTGTATCTCTCTTACTACTCTAGTGAACTTCTGAAATGCAATGAACTTATGAGTTCAGTTTTGAATTATTGACTTGTCAGTATGTTTATTACAGTTTGCCCTCTATTTCAGATGTTATGAAGGCTTTATGATGATGAGTGAAGTATATGAAGATTTTTTGATGAATTATGTTCTGTTTCAACTGCAGAAACCAAATATTCAAAACTTGTTTCCTGCAATATGTGTTCTGTTTAGTGGTAATTTTGTAATGAATCAAATTCGTATACAACCTGTTTAGCGACAATGAGTCAAAATTCATACAAGCTGGAGCGTCAATGAGTCAAAATCAAAACTTTGTTTCAGATGTTTTGCTTGCCTGTGTATGCAATATTGTGTCCGTTACTAGTGATTTTGTCTGTGTATGCAGTAGTGTTCGCTTTGGTTTCTCTGGTTTCTCTGATTTTGTCTGTGTAAGCATTGTCGTAAAGAAATGTTCATTTGATTAGTAATGTAGTTCTAGCAGCACCTGCAAACAACGAGACAATTTGTCCGCTAGGACCACCAGGCTAGAGTGGACAATAATCATTTGATTAGTGGTGCCCACTAAACCTGCCAAGAATTTTAGTGGGCTGTGCGGCAGCGTGCAGGTTGCCCGCGGCCCGCCCCACTTGCAGACTGAAAGACGAGCTACGGCTCCTGCATGCAGCTGCCTCCTGTACCTTTAAGCGGATTTTGTGAGATTAATCTTATATATTCACTACTTTTAAATCTGTCGCATCCATAAAAATGAGATGTATTGATGTCAAAAAGATTCGAATCAACACACTGAGAGCACTAGGTCATGTGGATCGCAACGGATCAGATCGACAAAGTTATAATACGTAAGTATCACGATTTCGCTGTAAAAAGCGGCTAAATTTACGGACAATTTGCAAAGTGGTAGATAACACAATTTTGTGATGAAAAACGACTACTTTACAAGCAAAATAGCAAAGGTCGTCGAATCTCCCACCCGAAAAGAGAATCCATCTGGGCATGAGCGTCGCCGGACGTGTATTAGATCGGTCGTCAAGCTTTAAGACGTCATCTATGACCATAAAGACCGGTGCATAAATATCATACGAGGTTTGGAAGAGAATTAATGTTTGAAGAGCTAAAAAGTAAAGAGATAATTGGTAGAATCGATTGGGTTACTTTCTCAATCGACCTTAGACATATTTATATAGAGATGGTCTGGTTTTATCCCGTAGAGCCACAGATCTCTTTTATTAAGAAACAAATTAGCTCTGATTTGGTGTAAAAACTACTAAAAACAGACTTCGAGTATCGGACACTCTGACACATTGTCAAAGACTCAGGTGGACAAAATCTCGCGTTCAGAAAGGGTTTACCGGATACTTCGGTACCGAATACTCCGGTATTTTACCGGACACTCCGGTGGTGGCTCAAACATTTTTTGTTAACTCCGTAATTTTCTTGTTTCGTCTCCAAATTAAGCGATCCATATATCCGTTTCGATCGTCTCAGCGAGGGCTACCTCATAGTATCTTCAAATAATGGATTTGGATTCATCTTCATATCTTTTTAAGCACTTCTTTCTTTTTTTAAGTGGAATTTAGCCAAACTTTTTAAAAATATCTTTCTTGTCCTGAAAAACATGTTGAAAAACAATTCTTGTGAAATAATCATTATCAAATGTATTCAGTCTATCAAACTGGAGCATCCGATTCGGAAAAACAGAACTTTTGATCTTCCCAAAATACAAATTTTGGGTGTCAAAACATGCCTCTGTTTTTTTTCAAAGCTAGCGTGCCAAAAAATATTTTTATTACCCAAAATTACTCAAGTATGATAATAAACAAGATACCGAATATCTAGAACCGATATAAAAACTAATCAAATAGTCGAAATAATATTTTGTCAATTATAGCACTACATTAGATCATATTAACTAAATATTTTGGCTATTGAATCATTAAAGTTCAATCTGTAGTCCGGCATTACATTGGATGGTCTGGTGCGCAAAACACCCGAACTCGAGAGGGTTTGCCCGATAATCCGGTAAATCACCGGACATTCCGATCATGCACCGGACAGTTCGGTGTGCAAAACATCTGAACCCGAGAGACCTTGGTGGATATTTCAACATTATACCGAATATTTCGGTCACTGGACATTTCGGTCCTGCACCGGACAGTTCGGTGTGCAATGCACCTGAACTCGAGAGAAACTTTCAGATACTCCGGTCATCAGACAGTCCGATGTACAAAGCACCTGAACCCGAGAGGGCTTGCCGGACAGTCCGATCATCGCGCCGGATAGTGCGGTGGGCAAAATGCGCCAAACTCGAGAGGGCTTGCCGGACACTCTGGCATTTTACCGAACACTCCGGTGACCGCAGATTCTGCCCAAAATAATAACCAAATCATCAAAATAATAACCAAATCATCCATTGGTCTTATTTTCTCACAAGATAACATTCATATTCTTGGTCGAATGTAACTAAAAATTTCACCACATATTTGACAAGCATGACAAATATTTTTATTGTAGCATCTTCTTTCTTACATTTCACTTAGCAGCTTTGCCCCCGAGTGCCGAAGTTATTAATAGCTCAACGATGGTCGATTACCACTCATCGGATATTGATGTCTCATGTTCTTCTACCCATGTCAAAACTTTATGGTTTTGCATTTAAACATGCTCATTAAATTCTTCAATGTTCGGCAATAAAACTTAAAAGCTCATAAAATGCTTATATGCCGAATTTTAAACTTACTTTGAAATATTGATCTAGAATTACATAGGCAATGACTAAAAAGACTTTACAGAACTTTGATTCGGCTCCATCTAAGTTTAAAAAAAAATAGCCGAATTATCACTCCCTAATTCAAAACTGAAACTCCCTGATTGCCAAACTGGGACTTCTGGTTCTTCAGGATTTTAGCATTAGCAATTTCGAGTATCGGTCATTTGACAACTGAAAATTAAGTTTCATCGGCATTGCAACCAGATACTCATCATGTCAAATACATTGCTACAATCACTATATGCCTAAATGCTTAACAATACCAAATTCATGATATAAGATTTAGCATCTCGGCATACATCAATGTAAGCACAATGATCCATTGTTCATATAATTTATATGACTGAAATAGACTCCAAGAAGTAATACAAATGTCATATATGTAGTTATTTCGGTCTTTATAACTAAAATTAATTTCAACAATTATATGATCATTTGAACATAACCCTTCATAGCATGAGCAATATTTGTACTCCCAAAGATTAAAATAAAAATAAAAAGGATGAGAGTAAACATATGAAGATGGCTCCAACTCATAGAATTGATGACATGAACAATAAATCAAGATGAAGAAATGACCAATAATTTTGATGATCAGGCACATACCTTAGTTGTTTCTTAGCACTTTTTTCCCTACTATGTTCGTTGCACCCATCACTTGATCACCATGATTGTCATGTTATTGCAAATTCTCTGCGAATCCATACCATGCTTTTTTCCTTCAACTCTACCGCACTAAATTTTTGCAATTCCTTTATTTGCCAATTTGTGAAACTGAGTTGACCTCGGTTTTGTTTTTGCCTTGGGAATTAGAAATTTTAATTTGCTATTGGACACCTTCAACTTCTTTAGTTCAAATTTGACATCAAAAATTATCAACACTTGGTTGCTTCATCTTTTTGCCATTAATAGCCGAAGCTTTCAAAGCATAAATTGGCTTTTCTTCACTTAAATTTAGATCTGAACTTTTATCATTACGGCCATCTTTTTTGACACGATAGACTTGTCAGACCACCTTTCTCTTCTCTTGATCTATTGACCGATTCTTCTTATCGAAACGGTCTCTCGTGTGTGGTTGTCTTCTTGTATTTATATTTTGCCTAGGACAAAATTGAGGTTGCATCTATGAACCACGCCACTCCCATGTTGAATAAAGATGAAAACCTATAGTAGGTGATTCATATGGCATCAGCATAATCGATGTGAAAGGAAGATATGGAGCCTCTGAAAAAACTTTATTTCTTTGCGATTCTAGCCCTTATGTTTGTATTTTGGAGGCACTCTTGATGGCTTGGGGTAGTTTGGCTAAGAAGCACTCCTCGCATCTCTTTCTTTTACATATTTAGCCAAAAGCTCTTTAAATGTAAGCTTTAGCTTTCTACCCTCATGTTTGTCATGGAATTTATCTACTTCTCATTTCATTGACTTTATGAAAATTGAATGTTTCGATTTGGTAAACCAAACGTTCTGATTTTTTTAGCTTTGCTAGGTTTGGCCGATTTGAAGTTAATCGGTCATAAGCAAGCTTAAAAACCTTTTGTTGCCCCTCAGTGTACAATGGATCTTCAACAATCTTTTTAAAATCGTTGCTTTTAACAATATTATCATGAATCTCATCGACAACTACATTCTTTTCGTTGGAGGGCTTTAAACTATTTTTTACCAAGAATCAACTCGTTATTGATAGATGAATCGACCCGTGACCGATTTGATAATCTTTACTATCAAGACCAATTGAAGCCAACTGGTCATCCTTATGTGTTTCTCCAAAACTCAATCGACCTCCATCAATGGCCGATTGGACTTTCTGACGGAACATATTGAAATTCCTAGTACTAATGATCAAAAGAATTATACCACTTGCAATATGCTTGTTTTCTTATATCTTGTAGTGATGAAATGACTTTGTGATCTATGATCCTAAAAAAAAATATTCTCTAGCAAGCTATCAAATAGATCATCATACAAAGTTAAATCAAAATTGTACTTTATTTTCTTTAGCCGATTCTTTTGAGGAGACGACTTTAAGGTTGAGCAAACAAATGGCTTAGATTTCTCATTTACCTATTCAGCCACGCATTTACTTGTGTTTTTGTTTCCGGATGCTTTAGAATTTATTACCACACTAGCATCAATTTCTGCAACATTGGTTAATCTTGATTTTGCTATTTTAAAACCCGAATGGCCACAGGTAAACCATTTAGATAACAATTTGAGCAATGATGAAGTTGAGACTTTAAATGTTAAAATATTACTATTATTAGCTTTTCTAATTTTTACAATGCATGGACCGACACTATGTGAAGAATTTTTGTTGCTAACAAGTAAATTACCCTCTTTAATCGATCTCTTAGCATTATTTTCTATGGCAGTACTAATACATGTATTAACTGAAAAATTACGATCTGATTGAGAATTAAGTAAAGTACTTGTAAAGCATACTTTATCAAATATGTTGGAGAGACGTGAAACCTTGATATGAATTGAACTGTGGTATAGCAATGCCTTTATCTTTCTTTCGTCTCTGTCTCTATGCTCTTGTTGATGCTCTTTGCTAACCGAACCTTGTTCGGTTATGGGTTGAGGTCGATGCATAATAGAATAATCACTTGACAAATATACGACCTCTTTAGGAAAATTAAACATAGGTATCTTTTTACATTTGATATTCTTATGTGTAGCTATGTTTGTTTTCTCAATCTCGCTTGTAACTGATAATTCAGTAACAATCGGTTTTTTATTAGAACGACTCCTAATTCTTGCGAAAAACTCTGCAAAATCCGCATCTAATTTCTTCTTTACTCGAAAATGCATCTTAAGGGAACATAGGAGCTATTGTATAATTTTCACCCATTCGGCCATGATCATTATTTGCACTTAAAACCGAATTAGTGCGTGAAGTATATGCAACTGTGGTATGTGGAGGTTTGTGGATGCTTGTTAAATTTTCATTAATTCGGCTACAATTTTTAGTAGCATGAGGAGCCGAATTATGACCATTAAGATTTAAGTATAGTGTTGAATTTGTCGGTATAATCTCCACTCTATTAATATGCGAGGCATCATATGACACTTGAGAGCAATTACATGAAAGATATGAACTAGCAAGGCCATATGTGTCATGTATCAGCACATTATATGAATCTATCATAGATGGTGCAATTAATGTCGATGCATTGAAAGAAGAAACACTATATTGGGTATTCATGGAACTATTAGTATGTGGTGTTTCATAAAAGTTGGCTGAACTCATCAAGTTGGCATGACTTTGATGAATGTCCATCGACATATGAGATAGCTCCATTGCTGATGTATAACTATGTGCATATTGAGTGTTGCTAGTATCACTAAAACTTGGAGCAAATGCGTTATGAAATAAGAGTGATGTATGACTAGGGTCCATACTTGAATAATGGCTAAATGATGCACCACACTCATCATTATGTCTAGCAACATCAATATAAAAATGTGTAGCATTTGCAAAACTATTAAACATTGACATCTCATTTGCAAATTTTACCTCGTGTTGATTGTAGCGGTTATCCCATGTGTTTGCCTCTATTCGACTTGATCAAACCGCAACAACAAGGTAGTCTTCATTCTTTCTTCTTTATTCTTGGCTTCTCACGATTAAAACATGTAACAAGAATAAGAACAACCGCAAATAAATGCAATAGGCCCAAAGAGACCAGACGCGAAGGTGATGACGAATCACAAAGATAGATCAATTAGAGAAAAGGCTAAGTTAGAAAAATTCAGTTACTACGATGAAAATCGAATAATCGTCCCCAACGAAGTCGCTAAAAAGTGTGTCGACGCTGAAAAGATTCGGATAAATACACCGAGAGCACTAGGTCGTGCGGGTCGCAATGGACCAGATCGACAAAGTTATCTCCGATCGGTTCGTGAAGATGTAGATATCACGATTTCGCTGTAAAGAGCGGCTAGGTTTACAGACAAACCTGCAAAGTGATAGAGAACACGCTTTCGTGACGAAGAACGACTAGTTTATGAGTAAACTAAGTAAATGTTGTCAAATCTTTCGCCCGAGAGAGACCCCGTTTGGGCGTGAGCGTCGCCAGGTATGCCCTAAATTGGCCGGCAGACCCTAGGACGTCATCCATGGCCGTAGAGACAGGTAGATGACAGCATAGAGGGTTTGAAATTAAGGTTTAAAAAGGTAAAAAGTAAAGGGATAATTGGTAGAATCGATTGGATTTATCTCCTCAATTGGCCTTAACCCTCTTTATAGAGAAGTGAAGTGATCTTACTCTGTGGAGCCATGGATCTCTTTATTAGAAAATAAATTCGCTCTGATTTAGTGTAAAAACTATCAAAAACAGACTTCGGGTACCGTACACTTTGGCACATTGTCGAAGACTTCGGTGAGCAAAATTCTGCATCCAAAGAGGGTTTACCGGACACCCTGGTATCGGATACTCTGATATTTTGACAGACAATCCGGGGCGACTCGGACGTTTTTTTTTAACTCCGTAATTTTCTCGTCCAGTCTCCAAATTAGACGATCCATGTATCTGTTTCGATCGGCTTAGCGAGGGCTGCGTTATGGAATCTTCAAATCATAAATTTGACTTTATATTCATATCTTTTTAGGCACTTTTTTCCTTTTTAACTAGAATTTAGCTAAACTCTTCGAAAATATCTTACATATCTGAAAAAACATATTGGAAAACAATTCTTACGAAACAATCATTATCAGATATATTCGATCTACTAAACTAGAACATCCGGTTTAAAAAACCAGAACTTTTAGTCTTTACAAAATGCAAATTTTAAATGTCAACAAAATAAATCTTCCATTTTTTAAAAAAATAATAAACCCCACATATATTCTCACATATCATTCACTCTATTCACACCAACCTCAGATACATACAACTTCATTCAATCTTTTACCATCCGCCTCGGCCTCTTTAAAACCAAAGGCGAGCAAGGTTCGTGCATCAGTGGGGCAAGTTAACGCTTAAGCGTCTGTGACTGTTTCGTGGCGACATTAGCGGGCGAGCTCCTGGAGAGGGAACTGAGGTTCATGACTGCTACGCTAGCGCGACGGGGAGCGGTACACGGTTCCGTCGCTGGAGCTGCTGGAGTGCAGCCTGGAGGCGGCCAAGTGCAAGGTGCACCGCGAGAAGGAACGTAAGATCGGGGGCGAGATCAACCGGAATTCTTCGCCTTCGCATAGGGTAGAGGGCAACCTCCCTCCGTTCACCCTTTTTTGCTCTCAAATAGGTCAATTTTTTTATGTAGAATTCTGTATTACTCGTGGATTTGTAACTCAATTTATCTTCTTCTCTGTCTCCGGATATAAAAATCCACATCACCCGAGGACAGCGGTGACGGGGCGAACGAGAGATTCAGCGGCGTTGGGAGAGAGAGAGACGGTGGCGGAAGAGGGCGGTGGCTCCGGGCGGTGGGCGGCGCGCGAGGTGAGCTGGGCCGCATCTAGAACATCGTATGCTCGACTCGACCACCTGCTTGCAATTCACTTGCGGCGTCTCTGATTCTCTGAAGCAGCGCTCGCTCATTTTGCTCTGTTCTGTTGTTGCAGATCACAGGACGGCTGGAGGAATGCTGCGGATTGCGCGATAAGGTTAGCGATGACCTTTGGGTTTCCTCAACTGTGTTAGGGTTCGATTTCCTACATTTTTTATGTTTGCAATTGTCAAAAGATCACGCGGTATAAACATAGTGAAAGTCGTTCGTTGGGTGTATCCTTTCGTGTGTCTGTTTGGTCTCTGCAAATCCAAGCACCAGCTTTACTGGTTAGTTTGCTTGGTGACTGTCATACAAAACTGAACATTTCTAGATGTTTTGTACAAAGAAAATGTAGCTAGAGAGAGAAAAGTGCACTTTCCGTCTTTCATTTTTCAGGACGCACTATACTTAGTGGTATTGTAGGCTAGCATCAGTTGGCATTTCTGTCGACTCACACGATAGGATGATTCTCTACAATAACTAGTAGACACAGAAATTTCAGACCATTCAGGGCCCCTCTGGATTGGAGGATTTTTGGAGGAAAAATGAAGAATTTCAACCCTATAGGAAAATCACTGTTCATGCCTTTGGAACAAAGGATTCAAACCTAGGAAAAACAATGGAAATTTTCCTATGATGTTGTTTTTGTAGGAAAACTATAGGAAAATGAACATCCACTACAACCTCTTTTTTCTTTCCTATCGCATAGGAACGAGGCAAAAAGACAAGCTTTGCCGTAGCTAAGCATGATTAAGAAACTTTGGTGAAGGACATTGGAAAATGGTAGGCTCTTGTCTGGTAGTGGACGAGAGTAACGGGTGCATCTGAAATATTAAGGCTCCTTTGGTTTATGCTTAGGCCCACTTTTAATTATTTTTTCTTTTGTTCTTTTTTCTTCAATCATTACTATTGTTATTGTTTTGTGGGTTGTCAATTTGCTAAAAAAAATTAGAAATGTGAAGTCAATATTAAATATATTGTGCACTCTAGATATTTCTGTGTTTTTCATGTGGCTTTCCAAATGACTACATTAAAATTTTTTCTATATTTTTTAATTTTTTATTTTGCATATATATTTTTATTTTATTTTTATGTTTTTTTTTTCTATTTTTGCGTTTTAGATTCATGCCCATCAGAGGACCACGCGCTACTCATGGAGCCATGGTAGCGTACTTGTGCCACGAGGACTGCTCCAGCTCCATGGCAAGGCATAAAGTGACAGTACAACGAGTACCAAGCTACACGTAGATCTATCCATGCACAACTCTTTTCCACTTTGCTACAGTGCATGCCATGCCATTTCATCAAGCTATCAGCAGGAGCTATGGATGCGGCCTGTACACAGCTAAAGCGAACAGTTAGCTATCCTGGAAGTACAAGCCGCTTGCTTTACAAACCTCTTTCTAAGAACTTTTATTTGTTTCATTCCAAGAACTTTCAAAAATGCTATTTTTTAATAGGTTTGCCAACAATGCTCTATTAAGTTATTTATTGTGCTCTTCTAATTTCGTCCACAGCTTGCAGAGGCGGATGCAGGGGTGGTATGAGGGGACAGCTGCCCCTCCCCCCCCTTCTAATTTCGTCCACAGCTTGCAGAGGCGGATGCAGGGGTGGTATGAGGGGACAGCT
>BCLG01003935.1:27144-40141 GCA_001602295.1 Zoysia matrella
GCCCCCCCCCCCCCCCCCCCTCAAATTTTTTTTTTAGCAAGTATTAAGTAATAGTAGTTCAAAAGCAAAAGAAAACGCACATATTTTCCTAATCACACATTAAGTAGGAGAATAAGACTAGTCTAAATATCTTTTCTATTCTGTTGCTCATCTCTTTGATTGCTTTTATTGCTCAGTTTGGTGAATTATCTTTACATTGGTTAAGTTTAGTATATCATGTTATTTTATTTTGTCTTTTCACGATTGAAATCTTAGATCCATCACTAACAGCTTACTTGCTCGCAGACCCTGAAAGATGTGGAAGGAGGATCGACCTCTGAATCTGAGAAATTTGCATATTTAGGACTTAAATGTTATTTTTTTGATGAATTTGTTATCTGTATGAATAACATAATTTTTTTTTTGTATTTGAGACTTAAAATGTTGCCTTCTCAATAATTTTTTCATCTGTGTGAATAACACATAACACCATGTGTATCTATGATTTGTAGATTCAGTGATAAAATTTTAAAGCATATTGTTTGTACTGACAAAAATTCGAAAGCCTCTCTGAAACTAATGGCTTGGACCTCAAACTGGGCAAAGTGTTTTACTTGCCGACCGTGATTTCAATTCAGCCCGGTCCTACTTTCCGCATAGTAATGTTTTCTGCAAACTAATGCAGGCTTCGACTAGGAATAAGATGGAAGCTCGAGGATTATTTGTGTTTTGAGGTCCAGTTTCATGCCATGGTTGAAAAAGGCCTGTAAGATTCTGTAGTCCACTCAGAGGATGCGATAACAATCCGAGTTTTAGGCTGTAGATGATTTCTCACACGTTAAGTGACTGGTGCATTTATTTAGTTTGAGTCATGTAGTAAGCTGCAAGAACATGATGAGAAGCTGTCTTCCATGGTGCACTATTTCTTTCGTCCATAATTTACGCGCGCGCGCACACCCTCTATTCTCCAACATCGAAGAAAAATCAACCCTGATCGAATCAGTATGCGCGGACAGCCCATGGAGTCATGGAGCTCAGCAAGAACGTAGCAATGTATAATCACACCTCAGGGATCATACTACTACTCGATAATGTTCTCATCAGGGTTAAGCCAAAGAATGAAGAAAAAAATCGAAGCGAGAAACAACAGACGAGACAGCAAGTGTAGGTGACCAAAACGCAGATAAAAATCGAAGAAATCGGAGGCGATAGGCGATGGTGACGACAAGAGCAACGAAAGCGCCGCCGCAGCGGAATCGCTGGTTCGTCTCCGACTCTCAGCTGCGGCCATTTAAAAAGCGGCTACGCCTCAACGCCTCCCCAGGGAGAGGAGAGGAAGCCCTAATAAGCTTGAAGAAATGAGAACAGTTTGATCAGGACTCGACGGATGCGATTTTGTTGCCGGCAGGAACGCGGAAACTGGGCCAAGCGTATGCACAGGCGGGCTTGGGTGGATTGCAATGTGGCCCATGTGTATGGAGTAGTTTGAGCCTGTTGGAGTTTACCTGGATATAGGCCCAAACATGTCACAGCCCACATAATTTGGTCTTCTAGCAAGCTGAAATACTCCATTTTCAGCTTCCCAAACCAAAAATGCAAGCTGACTTTTGTAGGAGTAGTAACTCGGCAGAGTGAAAATTGGAGACAAACCACATCTCAGAACACGCTTCGCGACCTGGATACTTTGACAAATTTGCGCGGTGCCAGCGTTCCATTTAGATTTCTGCTCACATGTGTCTCGTCTGGCGGCTCGGACTATATGTCCCTAGATCAGATCCCCCAGGAAATTGACTAGCGCGAGCTACAGCTCCATTGCCTCCGAGTTGTCTTCCTCTGTTCCTCAGCCTTTGACGTCAAAAGCTCAAAGAACAGCTTGATGGAAAAAAGCACTCGTCAGTACAAGTGCACAACGGCTCCTGCATTTTGCAGGTAGATTATAAACTTCTCCGAAGTAGGAGGCGGCGGCATCTCTGCCTCGCATGGAAGACTACTCAGTACAGTACATTCTTCTCTGCCGTCGGTCGGCAGTGTCCCAGACTCCCACGGTCCCACCAGGCCACCACCACCACCACCACAACCTGTGATTCTGTGGAACGGTCAGCGGCGGGATCGATGATTCTATTTCTACGTGTGGCATCGCTTAACCAGGTTCTGTCCGCGCAAATGAAATCGCAGATGAGCACGCCTCGTTTACCGTCGCATTTACTTCCATGGCGCTAAACAATACGCCGAGCACGAAGCAGCCATCATTATGGGGAGGTCAAACCAAGTCTCTGCTCCGCCCAAACTCAAGAGAGAGCCGCGGCGCGAATCTTCACGAACGGATCAATTTCAGTGCACCGGAAAGCGGAAATGGTTAACGCAGCGTGGCTTTCGACGCGAACTGCAGTCGAGACGGAGAAGAACGTTGCTCCTCCGATCGAACGGGGTAGTGCTTGCTCTGTTGCAGGAGCTGCACTGCCGCCAAAAGTGACAGTCGGCATCAATCCAGGGTTCCAGTCTGCTCTTGGAAAACAACGAAGCCATTAACTGTGGACGGAATCTAGTAGTAATTATTATTTGATTAAACACCGCGCGCTGTTCGATCGTTTTGGTCAACTACCAGGGGGCGATCGATGTGGAGATGCATGCAGCGACTCAGATCGCCCTATAAATTAGACCGCGTCCAAGCACATTGCCAGTACACACCCTTCAGTACAGTTTCAGTTCAGTTGGTGCCTACTCTAGTGAGAGCAAAAACCTTGCTGATTCGTTAGCCAAAGAGTGCGCGCTAATCCAATATGGTGTCGCTGAGTAGCCGCGCACTGGCAGCCGGAGCCGTGCTGCTCGTCGCCGCGCTTCTGCTCCCCGCCCACCACGCAATGGCCTACATATGGCCGCCCTCGAGGGACGCGAAGTACGCGGCCATGCCGCCGCGGCCATCGGACGAGTTCGTGGCCTTGCCGCCTTCACCGCCGCCGCGATCGGACGAGTACGCGCCGCCGGCAGACGGCTACGTGGCCTTGCCGCCGCCGTCGCCCTCCGTCGTTGCCTTCCCGCCGTCGGCGTCACAGGCGCCAGAACTGGCGCCGTCCTTGGCCCCCACGGCGGCTCCTGCGCCGGTGTACCCTTTCGTCGTCGTGGAGGGCGTCATCTACTGCAAGTCCTGCAAGGGGGAGGGCTACAACAAGGGCATCGACGCGTCGCCTCTACAAGGTTAGTACGTACGAGTCACTTTACCCTTTTTGCTTAGTAGTATAGCAAATGGACGCATGATACACGGTCATTGAACGCGTATGCATGCATGCAGGCGCGACGGCGATGATGGTGTGCTACGGGCGGCAGGTGGTGAACGCGACGGGGACGGTTACGGACGCCAACGGCTACTTCGTCATCTTCTTCTACGACCTCAAGAACTTCCACGTGAACAAGTGCAAGATGTACATGGTCTCTTCGCCGACGATCAAGTGCAACAAGCCCATTTACCCTCCCAGCCAGTGGATCGGGCTGTCGCTCGTCAAGGAGAGCAGGACCATCCCGCCGGTGGGGTTCCAGGGACTCTACACCCCGACCAGCGTTCTCTTCTACGGCCCCGCCATCAAAGGCCAGTGCCCCTACTGATCACGAAGACCCCAATACCCCATCCCGTTGGCCTGGCACCGGCGAACGAAGGAAACCTGCCGCCGCCGGCCGACCGATCGATGAGGCTGCCTACAATCTAGGATCGATCGATCGCTATCACGATCCTCCGTTCAAGGCCGCAAGTAATAAGCAAGTGTACGCTGCACGCATCTTGTTGCGTCATTGTTGATAGGAGTATTCTCTTATTAGCTTAGCTGCTAGTGTTAATTAGTCCAATTCAATTCTAGTTTGGTCGTGGCAGCGGTGACAATGCTTCATCATCGTTCTCCTGTTGTAATGTTGATCAATCGGTGTACCATTCGTCTTATTTAAAATATTAATTCAAAATTAAAATATGTAAGTTGTAACTCAAACAACTTTGATAATAAATCAAATTATAATAAAATATTTAATATTTATTATATTCTTTTAAATAAAATGAATAATTAAAGTTGATGTTTATAATAAACGACGAATCAATTTGAGAATGAAGGAATTACTCTGTAGTTTAATGCACGCTGCAGATTCTTCTAGAAGGACACACTAAGTACTTGCAATAATCTATCTGAAATCTCCGTGCATACTATACAATTGCTCGATCTTGTCAACCATGCCTCACCTGGCTCTTCGTACCACCAAGGATCAGTATAATATCTGGTGCAAGAGTATTCGAGTATTTGACTTTTCTTTTTTCATTTTGGCCTATGTTTTGGTCTCTTAAAAATTTTATTTATCAATTAGAGCGCACATAATATAAATCCCACGACGATAGACGATGTGCTGCTAACATATGGGTCCACACATCAGTGACTTTTGTCCCTCCAACTATTAAAGAACAACATGCCTGCCAAGCTTTAGTGGGCAGACCGGCCACTGTCAGTTAGGGATGACAATCCAGGTCACGAGTTTGGATTCCCATCGGGTTTTGCACCGGTCGGGTGTGGGTGCAGAGGCAGCATTTCACCCACATTTGACCTAAAAAAATATCATGTGCAAATTTTATTTCGCACTCGCAGGACCCTGTTGAGCCCAAAACTTAGCCAGAGCTCGCCCAACCCAACATCCAACTGCTCAGCGACCCATGCCCCCGCTACTTGGCCTTGTGACTTTGTATAAGTATTCTAAGCAGGGAAAAATTCCTATTTCTTGTACTTTTTCTATAAAATTGAATGATTTTTTTATTAACTTCCTATGTGATTCCTATTTAATTTCTGCATTACAAAGAGGGCCTTAACAACACGTGGTGTTCTATTGTTTTGGTCAAACAAGCAAGGGGCCATGTGGATATGGAGGGACTCAGATCAATGATTTAGCATCCGTTTGGGAGAGTGGTTTTTTACTTTGGTTTATAAGGAATCTTTATGCTAGCTGTAACATAGGTCGGAGAGAAAAATAAATTATAAACCGGTGAAGCCACTAAAATTTAAGTCAGAGCTGTGCCAAATGGTCCCTTAACAACGCACTGTTCGATCGTTTTGGGCAACTAGCTAGGGGGCATGTGGTGGAGCGACTCAAATCACCCTACAAATTAGCGCGTGTCGAAGCACATTGTCAAAAGAGTGTGCGCCAAGCCAATATGGCCTCGCTGAGTAGCCGCGCACTGGCAGCCGGAGCCGTGCTGGTCGTCGCCGCGCTGCTGCTCCCCGCCCACCACGCGACGGCCTTGGCCTCCGCCGTGCCTCCTCCTCCCAGTTCCCCCTTCGTCATCGTGGAGGGAGTCATCTACTGCAAGTCCTGCAAGGGGACGGGCTACAACAAGGGCATGGACGCCTCGCCTCTGCAAGGTTTGAGTAACTTTACCTGTTTACTCTCCTACTTAGTAATATTAAGTAAATGCACGCATGATCGATGCACGGTCGTTGTTGATCTCCTGCTGCTGAACGCGCATGCGTGCAGGCGCGACGGCGATGATGGTGTGCTACGGGCGCCAGGTGGTGAACGCGACGGGGACGGTGACGGACGTGAACGGCTACTTCGTCGTCGTCTTCTACGACCTCAGGAACTTCAACGTGAACAACTGCAAGATGTACTTGGCCTCGTAGCCGACGCCCTGGTGCAACATGCCCATCTACCCTCCGGGCAGCCAGGGGATCGGGCTGACGCTCGTTAAGGACAGCAGGACCACCCCGCCGGCGGGGCTCCAGGCACTCTACACCACGACCAGCGTCCTCTTTTTCGGCCCCGCCATCAGAGGCCAGTGCCCCAACTGATCATGAAAACCAGCTGTTCCCGTTGACCTGACGCCGGCGAGTGAAGGAAACCGTGCCGCCGCGCGCCGGCCGGCCGAGGCTGCGGTGACAATGCTTCCATCATCGTTCTCACGTTGTAATGTCGATCGATCGGTGTGTGTGACATTGGATTCACCTTAGTATTTGCCACTCGTTCGTTCTTTATTTTCGTTCAAAGGGTGGCTTCTCCTTCGACTTGCATTCTTTTTTGGGACCCTGTTAAGGAATGTGCTATGCTAAGAATCAGCCAAATCAGATCATGTAAATTAAAAAAAGATAGAATTCTGTAGTTACTACGATTTCTATCAATCAGAATCATTTGTTGTAATCTTGCCTTGTATTGTAAGCAATATTGTGTATAAATACAGACCAATGACAACGGCCATCTTTATGGCCAAACATTTCTCTCAACTTAGGATCAGAGCCAAGATCTACCTATCACCGTTGTCGCTGCATTTTTTTCCCACCCACCGCTGCCATGTCTCTCCCAGTGACCCCCTCAATCACCACGGCTGCTCCAAGCATTCCGGTCATTAGCAACTCCATCTCTGTTCGTCTCAACCTTAAAAATTTCTTTCTCTGGAAAACTCAGGTTGTGCCATTGCTACATGCCCAGCAGTTGTATGGCTAACTGGATGGCACCATCATCATGCCGTCGCAATTTATCACCCAGGGCACCGGTGATTCTCAGACCAAAGAGCTCAATCCTGCATACCTGCGTTGGTATAAGCAGGACCAGTTCGTCCTCAGCGCCCTTCTCCTCTCCATGACTGAAGACATGCTGGCACAAATGACCCAGTACACCACTGCTCGCCAAGTGTGGGTGGCCCTGGAGTTCATGTTTTCATCGCAAAATCGTTCACGAATCATGCAAGTACGTTACCAGCTCTCCAACACGAAGAAGAAGGACATGTCTGCTGCTGAATATTTTCAGAAGATGAAGGGGCTTGCGGACACTATGGCGTCCATCGGCTCCCCTCTCTCTGATGAAGAAATCCTTGGCTACATGCTCACTAGCCTTGGACCAGATTATGAGTCTCTCGTCACTGCAATCACTGCAAGTGATGATCCGGTGAACCTCAATAATTTTTATGCATATCTCATGAGTGCAGAGCTTCGCGTTGAAAGGAACAACTCTGTGGGCGAGATCCATTCGTCTGCCAATGCTGCCACACGGTCTCATGGCTCTGGCCGTGGAACTGGACGAGGTGGTCCTCTAGGCCGTGGCCAGGGGCATAGTTCATGGCATGGCCGTCACTCTGGTCGTGGTGGAGGATCCAGTGGTGGTTCAAAGCCCACCTGTCAGGTGTGCCTCAAGTATGGGCACGATGCTCTGCGCTGCCACAACCGGTTCAATCATTCTTATCAGCCGGAAGATGATCGGGAACGCACTGGGAACGCCGCTGACACCGGCTCATACTCAGTTCATCCTAACTGGTATGTGGATTCTGGCGCCAACGACCACCTGACGAATGATCTTGATCGCCTGAACATTCATGAGCGCTACGACGGGAAGGACCACGTTCAAGTTGCCAATGGTGCAGGTTTGAAAATCTCTCATATTGATCATTCTGTGATTTCTGGCTTAGATAAACCTTTACACCTTCGCAATGTTCTGCATGTTCCATCCATTAGCAAAAACCTTCTTTCAGTCCATAAACTAGCTTCTGATAACAATGCTTTCATTGAGCTTCACCCTGACTTTTTCTGTGTTAAGGATCAGGCAACGAGAAGGGTTCTTCTTCGCGATAACAGCTACAATGGCTTGTACCCGGTGCCGCCAAGTTTCCTCCACTCCAGCTTGCCATCGTCTTCCCCGTGTCATGGTCTCTCTGCCGCTACAACCTCTTTTGAGCTGTGGCACCGTCGCTTAGGACATCCTTCAATAAAAGTTGTCCAGTCAGTTCTCAAAACCAATAATTTGCCTTGCGTTTCTAGTCATGAGTCTGTAGTGTGTGATGCTTGCCAACGTGCTAAAATTCATCAGCTTCCATACAATCAATCTTCTTATGTCACCACATCTCCTCTAGAACTTGTGCACACTGATGTATGGGGGCCGGCCATTACTTCAGTAGGAGGTTTTAAATACTATGTAAGCTTTATTGATGATTATAGTCGCTTTACATGGATTTACCTTCTTCATAGAAAGTCTGATATTGAGCAAGCATTCTATATGTTTCAGAAACATGTGGAGCGCCTCTTAAATTCTAAAATCCGTGATGTGCAATCAGATTGGGGTGGTGAATACCGACGTCTCTCGTCCTATTTTCGCCGTGAGGGCATCCTTCACCGCGTCTCCTGCCCACACACCTCGCAGCAAAATGGGATCGCTGAACGAAAGCATAGGCACATTGTTGAGACAGGCATTGCCTTGCTGGCTCATTCATCTCTTCCGGTGCGCTTCTGGGATGAGGCTTTCCTTGCTGCTTGTTATCTTATAAACCGGATGCCTACACGTACTCTTGATAACTTCACTCCATCAAAGAAATTGTTCCATGACAAGCCAAACTACTCATTCCTTCGCACTTTCGGTTGCGCTTGCTGACCAAATTTGCGTCCTTATAACAATCATAAACTCTCCTTTTGATCACGACAATGTGTTTTTCTTGGCTATAGCATGATGCACAAGGGATACAAATGTCTCGATCGATCAACAGGATGAATATATATATCGTGCGACGTGGTGTTTGATGAATCAACCTATCTTTTTGCTGCAATTACACCCTGTACTTCGCCTTCACTACCATCTCAACCCTCCCCCATCGTGTTTCCTTCCACTGAGCCAGTGTCTCATAATGATCAGATGAGAAGATACGACCTTGCACTTTTGGACACTAATGTGCCTGCCTCGAGCAGTTCTCTTAATGTTTCAGGTGATCAATCAGGCGGCTCTGTTGAAAGCCCTGCTGTTGAGGTGGCGGCTCTTACTCCATCACGGACCTCACCATCAGAGGTTGCCCCAGGTGTTCCTGAAGAGAACACACGTATCCCTATGGAGGGGCCATCCTCCCCATCACATGCTGCTGCGCCCACCTTGGCTCCCACCATTGTCATCGACTCAACTCTACCTACAGCTCCTACTACCATGGTTCGAGAGGAACCATGTATGGATGGTACAGCTCCAGCACCACTTCCGCTGCCTCCTCCTCCTCTGGACAGTGCAGCTCTGCAGCAGCATTCAATGACAACACGCCTTCGCAACAACATTGTCAAGCCTCGCATCCCCACAGATGGTACAATCAGGTACAACCCATCACGCCGGGCATTCTTTGCAGAACCATCATCATATCGTGTAGCTCTTGCTGATGAGTCATGGCGTCTTGCAATGGAAGAAGAATACAAAGCACTTTAGCAAAATGGTACATGGAAACTTGTTCCTCCTCCTCCAGGACAAAATATCATCGACTGTAAATGGGTTTTCAACGTAAAGCAGAAACCTGATGGAGCTATTGATAAATACAAAGCCCGATTAGTCGCTAAAGGCTTTACTCAGCAGTATGGCATAGATTATCTTGACACCTTCAGTCCGGTTGTCAAACCTGCAACAGTGAGGTTGGTTTTATCTATTGCCATCTCTAAGCAATGGGATCTTCGACAGATTGATATTAGTAACGCCTTCCTTCACGGTATGCTCAGTGAAACTGCCTAAATGCAGCAACCTCCCGGCTTTGTTGATGCAGCTCGACCATCATATGTTTGTCAACTCAACAAAGCTATCTATGGTCTTAAGCAATAGTCTCGTGCATGGTATTCTCGTCTCAGTGATCGCCTTCAACAACTGACTTTGTTCCCTCTGCAGTTGATACTTCTCTCTTCATATTCTCTCGGCCTTCAGTTATAATATACATGTTGGTTTATGTTGATGACATCATTATTGCTAGTTCATCCTCTACTGCAACATAGAAATTGATTGCTCAGCTTTCAGCTAGCTTCCCTGTAAAGGACCTTAGTCCTCTACATTACTTCTTAGGTATTGAAGTGGTTCGCAACTCCGGAGGGCTGACTCTTTCTCAACAGAAGTATGCTCTGGACATTCTACAGAGGACAAATATGGAGAATTGTAAACCAGTGTCAACTCCCATGAATGTTCATGCCAAATTATCTCGAACTAATGGACAGCTTCTTGGTCCAAATGATGCTCTCAATTTCCGGAGTACAGTCGGTGCATTGCAGTATTTAACCTTAACAAGGCCTGATCTCTCGTTCACTGTTAACAAGGTGTGTCAATTTTTGTCTCAACCGACTGATATACATTGGGAAGCAGTGAAAAGAATCCTTCGATTTCTTAAAGGAACTGTAAACACTAGCCTTCGAATTAGGCAGTCCCCATCAACCAAGATCAGCATCTTTACCGATGCTGATTGGGCGAGAAGTATTGATGATCGGCAATCCACCAGTGGATTTGCTCTATTCTTTGGGCTTAATCTCATATCCTGGAGTGCACGAAAGCAACCTATAGTCTCCCGTTCATACACTGAAGCTGAGTATAAGACCTTGACCAATAGTACTGCTGAAGCTACTTGGGTTCTATCAATCCTGAAGGAACTTCGTGTTCCACAACCTCAAGCTCCTGTGTTCTGGTGTGACAACTTGGGCGCGACATATCTCAGTGCCAACCCAAGATTTCATGCACGCACCAAGCATATAGAAGTTGATTTTCACTTTGTTCGAGAGAAGGTGCCCATGGGTGCTCTTGACGTGCGCTTCATCACCTCATCTGACCAAGTCGCCGATGTCTTCACTAAACCTGTCACCAAGCAGCTGCTTCACCGCTCAGGATTCAATCTCAACCTCGTGGCAGCCGGTTGAGATTGAGGGGGATGTTAAGGAATGTGCTCTGCTAAGAATCAAGCAAATCAGATCATGTAGATTAAGAAAGATAGAATTTTATAGTTCTTGCGATTTCTATCAATCAGGATCATTTGTTGTAATCTTGTCTTGTACTGTAAGCAACATAATGTATAAATACAGGCCAATGACAACGGCCATCTTTACGGAAAAACATTTCTCTCAATTGACTGGCATGCTCCGGTCTCCGAGCTACGAGATCAGATTCCAATTTAGGCATCAGAGAATCACTGGAAGCATCCTTTGATCCGTGCAACACTCATGGACAGCTGATAGGTTACAACAGCAGCAATGGCCGAATCAGTACTTTTGTCAGCTTTGCTTTCGGAACTTGGAGACAGCCCTGCATCTGTTTGCTGAATGCCCGTTTTCAAGGCAGATTTGGTCGGCAGCGGCTTCATGGATTCAGGAACCTCGCCTCCAACCGGATAACTGGAGTTCCTCAGAAAACTTTGTGTCATGGTTCCTGGGACTTTTCGGCCCCTCCTCATCGGCGCAAGACAAAGGCCTGCGGTCCCTGATTCTGCTCTTGGTTTGGTTGATTTGGAAAGAACGTAACGCCAGGGGTCTTTGATCGTCGATCGCGGCCCATCTCCCGTCTGATTACAGAGCTAAAGGATGATGCTTCCCTGTGGTGTAGAGCAGGTCCCAAACGCTTGCATGATGTGATTGTTCCTTTTATTAGCGAGTAGTTGCTTATTTTTGCATGGTCCTAGCTCATGCTCCTAAGACCAGGGACTGTTGTGCTATGCCTCTGGCGTACAACCTTCTGTTTCTTCTTATATATAATACAGCCAGCAATGTACCGGGTCTTTCGAGAAAAAAAAGAGTGGATCGTACTTAGTTTAATGCGAGTTGTACCCAGATTTCGCTTGCAATTCTCCTTTGACATTTTACCTGCGTGATGGTGCGGCGATAATGTGTTGAACGCCACTATAACGAGTGAGCCAGAAGCACAGAAGTGACTAGGAATTCTTTTTGGATATGGAAAGTGACTAGGAATTCGATCGGAAGGAGACATCCCTTTTGGACGCAATTTCGCTTGGAATGCACCCCGAGCTGCCGCCAAGCCCATCATTAGCCGTAAACCCAGTGGAATGGTCGGTCCCCAACCATGACAAATCATGCTGGATCATGACCAGCAACACATTGAGTTTCCACAACACCGTGTTGTGCGTTGGGCTGGCACGGCCCATCTGGTCGTCATGCTGGGACGTGCATGAAACGAACCAAAATCAGCAGGCCTCGTGACGGTCCATTTAATCTGATCTCGCTGACTAACCACACGTATCAGGTCAGAGTAAACAGGCTACACGGCAGACATGTTAGACACGGTTCATGTCGTGCCTCGGGTTAGCACGGTTCACTTTGCCATCGTGTTGGGCTATGCTTGGGCCAAATCAAAATCATCAGGCCTCGTGCCGCTCCATTTAATCTGGCCGGGTAGCCAGCTATATGTGGAGCTAAAAAATAGGTCCACCATTCTAGAACTGGGAATATTCGAAGTTCAACTTTACTGGAAAACAAAACAAACTACACAGAATGTAGAAATCCTTCCCCCGTATACAGTTTATCAGTTTATCTACAAGAATGAATTGGTCATATGAAGAACGTCACAACGTTTTACATGTCAGCAATGCTGATGTCATCAAACGGCCGATGAAGGAAACCATCACCTGCATCAAGCCAACAACTCCTGAAAGAATCTGGGTACAACCCAAGACGGACCTCCATTCCCCAGCACCACACCTCTCCATCGGAGGAGACACCAGCTGTGTGGAACAATCCACAATCAAGAGAGATAAGGAAGGATCCGGTTGTGGCTAACTGATTTACGGAGTTAAACCAGTCATCAAGGAGGGTAACTATAGTGATCATTGATCATGGTAAGAGTGAACTGTCAAATTTTCATGATCCTTATTGGAATTGGAGTTTTCTTTCAATCTTTCCAGTTGCTGATGGAAGGAAGCAGATCAATCCGAACAAACTGGGCTACACCTACACGGCGTCAGCCTTGGCCACGGTCTCCTCTTCGAGCCGCTTGGCGACGCCGCGCGCGAGCTTTTCGAGGAACCCGACGAACCCGTCGAGCGTCCACCCTTTCACGGGGTCGGCCTCAAACGACCACGCGACGGCGCACCCCGCCGGGTCGGGCTCCACCCGCACGGTGGCGCGGTACCTGCCGAACCCCTTGTTGCTGTCCACGAGCTCGTAGCTGTACCACCGCGCCGCGTGGTCGATCCCCGTCAGCCGCTCCCTGGACCACCCCGCCGCCGCGGCGCCGGCGTCGGCGCCCTCCTGCGATGCCGCGGCCATGTTGACGGGCCCTGCGCAGTGCCGCA
>BCLG01003936.1:0-43496 GCA_001602295.1 Zoysia matrella
AAGGTGAACGATGACGAGGAGGCGTATGGCGAGGTGGACCGCATCGTCTCCAGCCGCACCGTCAAGAACCCGGTGTTCGCGGAGGACGGCTCGGCCACCACGGCCGTGGCCGTGGAGTACCTCGTGGAATGGAAGGACGGGCACGAGCCGTCCTGGGTGCCCGCGGAGGCCATAGCCGCGGACGTCGTGGCGGAGTACGAGACGCCGTGGTGGACGGCGGCCAAGAAGGCGGACGCCGACGCGCTGACCGCGCTGCTCGCGGACGAGACGCTGCAGCGGGACCCGGACGCCGAGGACGCGCAGGGCCGCACCGCGATGCACTTCGCCGCGGGGCTGGGCTCCGAGGAGTGCCTGCGCGCGCTCGCCGCGGCCGGTGCCGACGTGGGACGCAAGGAGCGCGCCGGCGGCGGGCTCACGCCGCTGCACATCGCGGTGGGGTACGGCCGCGCCGCGGCCGTGCGCGTTCTGCTGGAGCTGGGAGCCGACCCGGACGCTCCCGATGAGCAGGGCCGGACGCCGCTGGAGCTGGTCCAGGAGGTGCTCGGCAAGATGCCCAAGGGCGGCAACCCGGCGCTGTTCCAGCAGCGGCTGGCGCTTGAGGCCGCGGCCAAGGAGATGGAGAAGGCCGTGTACGAGTGGGCCGAGGTGGAGAAGGTGGTGGACGGGCGCGGCGAAGGCAAGTGGCGGGAGTACCTGGTGGAGTGGCGCGACGGCGGCGACAGGGAGTGGGTGAAGGCGGCGTGGGTAGCGGAGGAACTGGTGAACGACTTCGAAGCCGGGCTGGAGTACGCCGTGGCCGAGGCCGTGGTTGACAAGAGACAGGCGGCGGACGGCGAAGAGAAGTGGGAGTACCTTGTCAAGTGGGTGGACATTGAGGAAGCGACGTGGGAGCCAGCCGAGAACGTGGACGCCGAGCTCGTGCAGGAGTACGAGCAGCGTCAATCGGGCTCAGCTGGTGGTGGTGACGCCGGCAGCATTGCGCCGCCGCAGACCGAGACGATTGCTGGATAAGGTGGCCGCGATTGAAGCCCCTCTTTGGATTCCATCTGAAGTTCCGGTGTTCGACTCAGTTGAATGCGTGTATCAATAGCGATTTGAATTTTTGAAGTAGTTACTCTTGGACTTTTTGTGAGTATCATATTTGAACTGAAATTCACCATCTTCAATTTTCTTACCTCTCACATTGAACAATAAAACGCCCTAGAGCAAATGTGTGACGTTCAGACACTTGGATTAGAGCTGCTATTGATCTTAACAAATTCCGTACCCTCTAAATTGTCCTCTTGCAAGCAGGATCCCAAAATTCAACAGTGAACAGTCTATATAAAACAACTTGAAAATTGAAAATTTTCAGTCTTAATATGTTTAGGGGTTCATAAAGTATTGTGAAAGTGCTTCTCCGATCACACTGAGATTGTGGTTGATGACTTCAGCTTGTCCTCAACATAGATAAAGATGATATTCAGTGATCTACTCAGTAAAGTACGGGTTCCGTGACTTCAGACCTGATTGAGAGGATTATCCGGAGATTTCTTCTAAACTTCCATATCATGTCTGCTCCCGGCGCGGAGACATGCGCTGCAATCGCGGGTTCGCGCCATTTTTTTACTGCCAGGTGGGCCGATCCCTCTTCTGGACCCGCTTGCCTGAGGTTACAATACACTGTACAGAATCCTCTCGTCCTCAACACAGCAGCCTAAGCAAGCTATATTTGCTTTAAAAAAAAGACTAATTTGATATATATCATTATAATTTTATAAAAATTAAAATATGTCATTTAAGTTCACGTGTCATTTACTTTTAAAGCTTTATCTGTAATTGACACATCTTTCAAAGTTTAGAAAATTGTAATGGAACGTATCAAATTCTGAAAAAAAAGAAACAGGCTATCGGCCGCCATCCCCGATCTCTCGCCACCAACAGCCCGTCCGCCGCTGCGGCCTCCTCATCTCCGTATCGCCGCCAACTGCCGGCGAACTTCCCGCCTCATCCTAGCCCAACGAAAACTGTGGAAGGCATAGGGACCACCGCAGAGGAAGGGCGGGCAAGATGATCGGCGTGGGGAATGCGAAACACTACGTCAGCGTGCTGGAGAAGCCCCTCAGCCGCGGCAGGCAGGAGGTATGCGTCAAACCCGCCTCTAATTCCTGTCGGATCTGTGCAAATGCGTGTCCATCTGGATCTGTGCAAAGGCTGGTAGGTCGTGGGAGCACCGTGATATAGCTGCGACAGAAGTGTCAGATGACATGCGTTATGACGCTTGAACGGTTTAGTTAAACAAGTGACCAGACTGTTGATCCGTGGAGCATAATTGTGCGGCTCCATTTCTTTGGACTTGTTGCGAGAGTATATATTAGTCTTACAATAGTAGAAATGTGTTGAACTTTGAGAAATAATATCAAAGCTTGTATTCAGAAAACCAAAGATTACAGAGAAAAAGAGAGATAGTTATTGGACAAGTGAACCGTAACTGGTACTATACACCTTAGGTAATTGTGTTTGATGCGAGTTTGGATTGTGCATTGGCAGAAATTCAAAATCATAGCCTAGAAACGCTCAAAAGACATTGTTATCTTTAGACTTATCCTTGTACACCAAGTTCATATACATGAGTATCTGATAGCCTTCTAACTTTATGCAGCAGCCGATGTCTAAATTTGATCACTATAGTTCAGCAGAAGATTTTAATGCGATTACATTTATTTCACTGTTCTTTGTGGCATTGAAGTTGTCCGCTGCTGATTTCATTAGCAGCTAGAGGATAATTTCTGATTTCGTCACAACACAGTTAATCAATTGTTTGCAAATTTTGCAATGAGCCAATGAGAGGTCAAAAGACTTTAAAAACTTATTTTAAAACTTTGGCAGGTTGCTTTCTCTTGTGGGCTGCTTTTTGCCATATATGCTCAGTGAATAGTTTTTCTTCTGTAGGTCAGTTTGAGTGCATTTGCATTCCTGTTCTCAGAGTTGGTTCAGTACAACCAGACACAAGTTGACAATATTGCTGAGTTGGAACGGAGGTAACTTCTAATTTCATATTGTTTATATTAATTGTCTTATATGAATCTGTGCTGTCGTATGGCATTTATCATTCAACATGCTACCACATTCTACTATCTGATACCTGATTCGCTCAATAAATTCTATCTATTAAATTATAAATTCATCTGTCACATCCATTTCTTTTGTGTTACGCACAGACTGGAGGATGCTGGCTATGCTGTTGGTGCAAGGGTGCTTGAACTTCTCTGCCACAGAGAGAAGGTTCGGTTCCACTTTATATGCTTTGCTATTCTTGTCTAGATTATTCTTTTCACAGTATTAATGTTCAGAAACATAACATTGTTAATTCAGGGTAATAGGCGAGAGATACGACTTTTGGGGATTTTATCATTTATCCGTAGCACTGTATGGAAAGTCTTGTTTGGAAAGGTATTATGCTCTGCCTATGATCGTCTTTCTGATTCATTTTCAAACTCTCAGTGGAGTGTTGCAATATTTTGCTTCAGTATTGGTCGTGCAATATTTTGCTTCAGTATTGGCTGTACAATATTTTGCTTCAGTATTGGCTGTACAATATTTTGCTTCAGTAATGTTCTTACATTATGAATTAAGTGTGAATTATGTTTACATGTTTGCTTTGTGATACCAGTAATTGATTTATGATGTTCCCAGGTGGCTGATTCACTTGAGAAGGGAACGGAACATGAGGATGAGTACATGATTAGTGAAAAGGAGCTTCTTGTTAACCGGTTTGATGATTTTTATGGATTCAATAATGATATTTTGTCCTGCTAGTCAAAGTATGATTCTTTTTTTTTCTGTTTGGACAGGTTCATTTCTGTGTCAAAAGACATGGGAGCATTCAATTATGGAGCATTTGTTGCAGGAATTGTAAAGGTAGGAATTACAATTCTAACGTGCATCCATTGATTTACCATTGACCATGTTTCAATATTATTTTGTAAATTTTGTAGGGTGTATTAGATAATTCTGGTTTTTCTGCTATCGTTACCGCACACTTTGTACCAATTGAAGGCCAGCATAGGCCAAGGACGACAATTTTGATTAAGTTTGCTGAAGAGGTAAGTGTCTGTTTTGTTGTATGTTAGGTTTTTTTTGGCACAACTGATGTACTAGTGTAATTTTATTTTATTACTTGACCTAGAAAAATATCAATAGAAAGACCATGCATTAATGGTGTTTAATACTTTGATGATCAATTGATCTATCTATTAAATTCATCTCACGAAACACAACATTTTTAGCATAAGCACATGTGTACAAAAAGCGCAGACCGGTGCACATAGCTCCCACTTGCATAGAGTTTGAGAAATGGTCCGACCACTATGGGTCTTTTGTACGCAGTCTTTACCTACATTTCTGTATGAGGTTGTTTCTATGACTTGAATATGTGACCTCATTCCATGGCCGCAAGGCAACAGCTTAACCTTGTTTAAGCACATATGTATCTGACTATTTAATTTTAGGAATCCAATTTGATATGTTTTGTTCCACTAAAAATACTCCTTTCATTGTGTTAAAGAGTTTTTATTTCAGATAGACATATTTCCATGCATTATTGGTCAATCGACCAGTTTTGATTCCATTCATTTTGGTATTGCTTCTTTTGGTGTGGCTTTATTTGGATAAGCTGAGGTAAATATATTCTTTTCAGGTTTTGCACCGCGAAGCAAGACTTGGGCGAGTTTTATGTTATGTATGTACACCACACCTTTTTCAGTCCGTTTGTAAGGTGAATCTTTCTTGGTTAGTTTATTGGTTTTTTGTGCTCGATTTATGTAAAAATAGTTTGACAATAGAAGTGACCAGGATGAATTGTAATTGTGAGCGTTGCTTCATTTCTATTAAAATGCTCCAGTCTAGTTGTATTATAAACATTTCATGGTTTTAACTTTATGTCTCTTTAAGCAGTAAGTCTGCATACTTGTAGCTCAATAGTCGACACCTATCATCCCTAAATTTATGTTGCAGCTTTATTTGATTGCCTTCCTACTGCGAACTTTCTCAGCCTAGGATTATATCGGTGATGAAATCTCCCGTCTAAGTCTGATTAAATATTATACACTAGAATAACTAAAAAGGATTAAAACAAGTGAAACTAGAACAAACTAAGTATATACGACTGCGGCTTTAGCAACCAACAGCGACAACACTCTAAAGCCACATTTGTCGCTGCTAGTTGCCGGAAGTAGGTGAAGTGAACACACCGATATATACTGGCAGCAAAAAGATTCAAATTTCAACCAAACTTCTCTGAAGACGTTTGATGCCCGATGAAACTTCCGCGCTTAGCACAAAGCAGTAAACCACAAGGGAGCACGAGAAGCAGCAAGCACGCCGCGGGCGCGGGAGCATGGACGGCATTTCTAGAACCTTCTCCTGACTCAAGTCTGACGGGGTGGCTCCACCCCTCCCACGCTGTTCGCCGCACGGCACGGAAGGAACCACGGCCGTCCATCTCTGTCGCAAAAGTTCTTTTCGCCGTTAAATCCTCCGCTTCCCCGTCCCCGGTCTTCTTCCTCTTCACACCCAAAGACTCGCACTCCTGCACACTCCAAGTAGCGAGAGGAACGGGACAGGACCCCTCCCCCTCTCCCGTGGAAGCGTTGCTCTCTCCGAGAGCCGAATCGGAGCGCGACCTCTCCGCCCAGCCCGATCGATCCTAGGGTTAGGTCATGGGTGGAGGGGAAGGCGACGCTGCCGTAGAGCCCGGGGACCCACGGTCGGAGCTGGCGACGGTGCACATCCGGTGCGCCAACGGCTCCAAGATCACCCTGCGAACCGACCTGGGCGCCACCGTCGCGGCGTTCAAGGCGATCATCGCCGAGAGCTGCGACGTGCCGGCGCCGCAGCAGCGGCTGATCTTCAAGGGCCGGATCCTGAAGGACGAGCAAACCCTAGCCAGCTACGGTCTGTGCTTGCCCTTCTTATTTAATCTGTACGATTTGCCCTGATATACTGTGGTGGATGCAGTCCTGGCTGGATGTGATAGGTAGTTTTCGTGCTTGGTTGCGATACTCTAATAGCTTTGATTCTTCCTTGTTGGTAGGTTAGCTGCAATGCATATTCTTCCTTTGATGTATTTACATTAGCAGTGCCCCGTGTTAGCTGCAGTCCGTACCATTAGTGCAAGAGGGCTTCTGCTTTGATGGATACTTCGATAGTCTAGGGTAGCAACGATGCGATGCGGTGGAAATAGAAATATGCGCTGTTTCGATGTCCAACGCAATGTAGTTAGCTTCAGGATATGTGCTAGCCATGCAAGTGTCACTGAGCTATATTTTGTGTCCATGTGTGCACTGTGATGATAAGTAAATCGTAAGTATTGATGCATGGTTATGATGGTAGAGTGTAACCAACACTCCAGCAAGCATGCAGAACCATGCAATTGATGCTGGATTCTGGATGTTGACATTGAGATGGGATCCTAGTGGCCAGATCTTTAAGGACGAGCAGACTCTAGCCAGCTTGGTCTGTGCTTGCCCTTCTTATTTAAGCTGTGTGATTTGCCCTGATATGCTGTGATGGATTTGATCGGTAGGTTTGTGCTTTGTTTGCGATACTCTAGCTTTGATTCTTCCTGGTTGCTAGGTTAGCTGCAATGCTCATATTTCCAATATGACTACGAGAGCCAGCGTCTTCCTTTGATGTCTTTACGCCCACAGTGCCACGCGTTAGTTGCAACCCGTACGATTAGTGCAAGAGGGCTTCTGCTTTGATGGATACTTCGATAGTCTAGGGTAGCAACGATGAGATGCGGTTTAAATAGAAATATGCGCTGTTTCGATGTCCAACGCAATGTAGTTACCTTCAGGATATGTGCGAGCCATGCAAGGGTCACTGAGCTGTATGATGTGTCCATGCGCGCGCTGTGCTTCTAAGTAATTTGTAAGTGATGTGTGGGTATGATTGTAGAGTGTAACCAGCACTCCAGCAAGCATGCAGAACCATGCAATTGATGCTGCATTCTGGATGTTGACATCAAGATGGGATCCTAGTGGTCATTGAAACTTCCCTTTGTTTTTTCCCCAAGTATATTGCTTTTTCTAGTTGCAAATATTGTTCCTAACCGCTCCGTTGTACTCCCTGTGTAACTGCTGAGTAATAGAGTATGACATTTTTGTCGTGATTTGACGTCAACATGGTTCGCCCATTCCACGTTGTCATTCTCCACTAGTAGCACAGAAAAGGGTTTGTAACAGAAATGCTTTATGGAGAACAGACATAGAAGTATCCATATCTTTCCTAAACGGTATTAAACGAGCATTTACACACATGTAAAAGGTAAAGCGTAGGCTAACCGCTAACTGTTTTTGTTTAGGGCCTAAACGGTTACATCTGGCAGGATCGTCACAAATTTTTTCCGGCCAAGTTTCTTTTTCTGTTCCCCAGATGAGGATGGAAAGCAGTGTATGGTTCAGAACAATTCAGACAGTTGACCTGTTTAAATGGGTAAAAACAGTGAAAGGAGGACGGCTTCATTCAGGGCGTTTTGAGGAAATCTGGGATGGGAAATTAGTCTGCATATGGAAATAAAAAGCGGGAAAATGAGAACTGTAGCCTGTATATAGCAGTGACGCGCAAAGTTTACATTCTCTTTTTTTCCAGACCTCCCAATATCAGCCGCCGCTCAATCCTTTTTATTTTGCACTCACGATACTTGATCATATTTGTATAGGTTCTATGGATTTATTTTCTATGCTTAGTTTTGCTCTCTTTGAAGATTTTATTTCCTCTGTTTAGGCAACCTTTGTGTTCCAGTGGTATTTACTGCATCGAATTTCTTTAATTCGCATATATCATGATCAGAAAACTTTTGTAGTACCTTTATCTTATTTTTCATATAACCACTTTATTTGGAGGTTTAGCACCGCATTGTCATTTGTCATCAGTTCCTGTGCTTTGAGAAGTGCAATACACCACCGGTTTAACACTAGTTACAATGACAGGGGTGCACTCATTTGGTTAAACTTTGTTTGAGTAGAATGTTGCCACATGGCAGATTATACAAGGTCAACATTAATTTTCTTTATATTTCCTTACTTAGCATGCTGGGAAAATGTCACAACATCAATAAGAGAGATTATGTGCTGATGCTATTGACATTTTTTTGTTACTTGTTTATGCTTTTACACCTAATCACACTAAATTTTTTGAGTTAACTCAGCTCTAGTTTGGGATTTTAATTGTGTTTTGCACCATCCTACCCTTGTTCATTCTTGTGTCCATTTTTTTTCTCTTGAAGGTGTGGAGACAGATCACACCATTCACATCGTGCGTGGCGCTGCACCGCCACCACCAGCAACGACTTCACCTGCAGGCAGCAATGAGACTACAGCTACTACTCGTGTTAGTCCACTAGCAGGTTCTTTGGGAGGCTTGTTGCAAGGTCTGGGTGCTACAGGGTCTGCCAACAATGGAGGACTGGGTCTATTTGGCTCTAACCTTCCAGAATTAGACCAGATGCAACAAGAGTTAGCTGAGAATCCGAACTTGATGAGGGAAATAATGAATATGCCTCTCATGCAGAATATATTAAATAGCCCTGATCTAATACGGAATTTTATAATGAACAATCCACAAATGCGTGAACTCATTGATCAGAATCCAGATCTTGCTCATGTCCTCAATAATCCAAACATTATCCGTCAGAGTATTGAAGTTGCTAGGAATCCTGAACTTATGAGGGAGATGATGCGGAACACCGACAGAGCCATGAGCAACATAGAATCTTCACCAGAAGGGTTCAACATGCTTCGCCGCATGTATGAAACTGTTCAAGAACCTTTTCTGAATGCAGCAACAATGGATGCTGAGGATGATAGAAATCTGAACCCATTTGCTGCTCTTCTTGGAAATCAGGGGTCTAACCAAGCAAGAGACTCAGCTGCAAATGCATCTACTACAGCTTCAGATTCCACAACAGGTTCTCCATCTCCAAATACTCTCCCACTGCCGAATCCCTGGAGCACAAACGGTAGGTTTTGGATACTCCATGTGTTTAATGTAGGTATTTTTAGTTATGTCTTCTCTCTCTTTTTTTTTGGCATCTAAAACCTGAATTAACAGGTGACTCTGCTCGAGGAGCAGCAGCAAGGCCATCTCCTGCTAGCTCTGATAGCAATGCAAGAAGTGTGACACCTACATCTACAACTGGTGGACTACCAGGATTGAGTTCTGCAGATTTGCAAAGTATGCTGGATGATGATAATGATCCTTCCTTCTTGAATCAGGTTTTACAGAACCCCACTGTGATGCAGATGATGCGAAACATTATGTCTAATCCTCAGTCCATGAATCAGGTATGATGTGTCTGATAATCAGTTGCATATTTTGCAGCATACCTGGTACATTGTTTTTTGATTTTCGTTGTAATGATTGTCTTGAATGCAGTTGCTTAATATGGACCCAAATGTACGTAGTATGATTGAATCAAACAGTCAGCTGAGAGAGATGTTTCAGAATCCAGATTTTATTCGCCAGTTGACATCTCCTGAAACATTGCAGGTGATTAGTTATATTACTGTAGTTTGATGAAGATCATGCAATTGTACCATGTTGTAGGGACTAAATGTTTTTGTTATTCCTTTTATGCAGCAATTAATTTCATTACAACAGTCGTTCGGACCTTTAATGTCCCAACTTGGACAGCAACAAGCTGGACAGTAAGTACCATATGTTTTTGGCTTCCAGCTTTTTATAAGCTAAAAATGTCTGTTGAGCCTGAACTCGAGAAATTAATTGATTTTGATATTATGTGTCTTTTAATTTTTTTTTCATTTCATTCAGGGAGCGTACCCAAGGAGGCACTGGTGCAGGTAATTGCTGCCTTCACAATCTGAGGCACTGATTGGTCTTTTCTGGCATTCATTTAAACCAGTTTTACTTTTATCGATGGCTACATCTTTACGTGTGTGGGCAAATCACAAGATCACTTTGAATCTTGACTTGGCAGCTCTGTTTCCATATGTAAAGAAAAAAAAAATCCGCTCAGTAATCCTTTGTTTTATTAGGAAAAGAAATGAATGTCCTCTTGGCCAAATGACCCTTCCTGCTAGTTGTCCTTGGACATTTTACTACCTTTTTAAGTAGCTTATCTTAATGGCTTGCTTGAAACATGAATGCTAGGCAATGTCAACCTTAACACCTTGATGAGCATGCTCAGTGGGCTTGGTGCTGGTGGCGGGCTAGGTGTTCCAAACGCCTCCAATGGTTAGTACAGTTATTTTTTTCTGAAAATATAACTCTACAGTGTCACCGAGTGTATGAACTTCTTTCATTAATGTAATAATGTCCAAATTTGCAGTGCCACCAGAAGAGCTCTATGCATCACAACTAACTCAGCTCCAAGAGATGGGCTTCTTCGACACACAGGAGAATCTCCGAGCTTTGATCGCCACCGCTGGAAATGTTAATGCTGCAGTGGAGCGTCTTCTTGGGAATTTGGGCCAGTAGAATTTGCTGATCGTATTGACATGCGATTCGCATTGTGAGATCGTGTCTGATTAATTGGTTTTGCACCCAATCAGGTCCTGAAGAGGCGCCTGATAGATTCGGTGTTCGAAAAATAAGCGCGGCGAACCTTTGCATATACATGGGGTGTCGTGTGCTGTGCTTAGTAAGTAATTGGGTTGTGGTACCTTGGGTTGCTGTACATACATATTGGGATACCGTATCTAACTGCAATGTATATGATGGATGCTTCTTACCTTCCTCTTGCCCCGTACATAGATGGTTGTGCTGCGTCATGGTTAATTATTCATGGCTCTGTGTTCATGCTGTTGGATGAGAGGTAAAAGAAGAGATGGTGATTGGTTAGCCGTTTCATCATGATAAGCATTTTCTCTTGTTTGCCTCATGTTTGCTCAAGAAATATACTTGGATAGAAGCCTGGACATGAGGCGAGGTGAGCAGTGAGCTGAAGCCGGACGAACGAACACGTAACCACTTGACGTCTCCTTCTTGTCTAGGATTCTGTTGTTGATGACGGTCTTTGTCGTGTTAACATCACAAGCCGGAGCTTTGTCATTGTCCAGTTCCGGCGTTTATCTGACAACCGCAAAAGGGCTGTGCTTTTATTTTCTGGACGACGAGCGCCGGGGAACGTGTGGATGCGGCGCGGCCCATATCCACCCACCGACCCGGGGCTTAGGCGCACACGTAGCGCTGGCTGGAGACGAAGCCCCACAGGCCCGGAAAGTTCAGGCCTCTTCTTTTCCCGCCATATAACCCGCACCGTGCGGCCACCTCTCGCACGCCGCGCCGGACCTCGCTCGACTCGCCGCCATGGACCCGTACAAGGTATGCTATCTACGTGCTGCTGCATGCTGTGTTACTGCTCTGGATCGGTGTGCGGCTGATGATTTGGTGTTGTCTTGCGTAGTTCCGGCCGTCGAGCGCCTTCAACTCCCCGATGTGGAGCACCAACTCCGGCGCGCCGGTGTGGAACAACGACCACTCCCTCACCGTCGGGCCACGAGGTATGGAAGAAAACTCCTGCACCACCGGCGATCCATATAACTTTGTGACAAGCCACCAGTCCCTGTTTGCTGTTTGCTCTGTTGCTGGTGCTCGAGTTCTATGTGGGCTGGTGTATAATCCTTTACTGAACTGAACAAGCTACTGGCACTGGCGTGGTGTTCATCCAGGTCCGATCCTGCTGGAGGACTACCACCTGGTAGAGAAGCTGGCGAACTTCGACCGCGAGCGCATCCCAGAGCGCGTGGTGCACGCGCGAGGCGCCAGCGCGAAGGGCTTCTTCGAGGTGACCCACGACGTCTCCCACCTGACCTGCGCCGACTTCCTGCGCGCGCCGGGCGTGCAGACGCCGGTCATCGTGCGGTTCTCGACGGTGATCCACGAGCGCGGCAGCCCCGAGACGCTGCGCGACCCGCGCGGGTTCGCCGTCAAGTTCTACACGCGGGAGGGCAACTGGGACCTCGTCGGCAACAACTTCCCCGTCTTCTTCGTCCGCGACGGCATGAAGTTCCCGGACATGGTGCACGCGCTCAAGCCCAACCCCAAGACGCACATCCAGGAGAACTGGCGCATCCTCGACTTCTTCTCCCACCACCCGGAGAGTCTGCACATGTTCACCTTCCTCTTCGACGACGTCGGCATCCCCGCCGACTACCGCCACATGGACGGTTCCGGCGTCAACACGTACACGCTGGTCAACCGCGCTGGCAAGGCCCACTACGTCAAGTTCCACTGGCGTCCCACCTGCGGCGTCAAGTCCCTGCTCGACGACGAGGCCGTCACCGTCGGAGGCACCAACCACAGCCACGCCACCAAGGACCTCTACGACGCCATCGCCGCCGGCAACTACCCGGAGTGGACGCTCTACATCCAGACCATGGACCCGGACCACGAGGACCGCTACGACTTCGACCCGCTCGACGTGACCAAGACCTGGCCCGAGGACCTGCTCCCGCTGCAGCCCGTGGGGCGGATGGTGCTCAACCGCAACATCGACAACTTCTTCACCGAGAACGAGCAGCTCGCCTTCTGCCCGGGCATCATCGTGCCGGGCATCTACTACTCCGACGACAAGCTGCTGCAGACCAGGATCTTCTCCTACTCCGACACGCAGCGCCACCGCCTGGGACCCAACTACCTGCTGCTCCCGGCCAACGCGCCCAAGTGCGCGCACCACAACAACCACTACGACGGCTTCATGAACTTCATGCACCGCGATGAGGAGGTGGACTACTTCCCGTCCAGGTACGACCCCGCCAAGAACGCGCCAAGGTACCCGATCCCGCCAGTGACGCTCAATGGCCGCCGCGAGAAGACTGTGATCAAGAAGGAGAACAACTTTAAGCAGCCTGGGGAGAGGTACCGCTCCATGGACCCGGCAAGGTGCGTGTATACAATTGAACTGATAGGTTCATCAAATATTTAAACTTACTCAAGCGAATGGGTGTGAAAATTTAAGCTTCGAGTGGAGCTGAATGGGGTGGGTTTAAATTATTGCAGGCAAGAGCGATTCATCAAGAGATGGATCGACGCTCTCTCCGACCCCCGCCTCACACACGAGATCAGGAGCATCTGGCTCTCCTACTGGTCCCAGGTAAGTCCAACTGCTTCTTCAGACAAATTCAGAAATCACCACACGCACGCATGCTCACTCGTCAAGAAGCTGGAGATATCTAGTTAATTTGCTCCCTGATGTATATTTCAATCCATGAATGCACTGTGCAGGCCGACAGGTCACTGGGTCAGAAGCTTGCGAGCCGTCTCAGCGCGAAACCGAGCATGTAAGATCAACCTATATATGGTGCACAGATCACACTCTGCTTCGTTCAATCATGGAAGCCTAAAAGGGATCCCTCTTTTCGGCAAGGACTTCATGCTACAAAAATTTTAGCACAATGGGCCTCCTAGTTCTGTAACAAGAGGACATACCTGTATCATCATCATGTAATAAGCTGTACTTGGTTTCGCGTCAAAAAAATAAGCTGTAAGGGCAGACGCATAGCCCCTGTAAAATCATATTACTCCTACTATATCTCCTAATTGGTGCAGCGGTACATGTTTTCTAAAGTGAGAAGGGGAGCCGGGGAGGCCCCTACACAATTTCATTAAAATTCAGAGATCGTAGTGCAGAGAGTGAAATGTAAAACGTAGAGAGGGTAGATCGCAGCGTTCATCTTCAGACAAATTCAGATATCACCACGCGCATGCAGAGATCGTAGTACCTTCTCAACGACGCTGATGTACATGCCTTGAGTCTGGCCGGAGATCCTCTCGTTTCTTCTTGGTCCATTGCTCTCTGATTCAGTGCTGGTCATAGTTATCTCGGGTTCCTGCCAAATCGCCCGGAGACGAGCTTCGAGCTGGCAAGGCTGGCTGCAGCAGTGGCAGTGAATCCATCACCATCACCAGGTTGCTGTTCTGAATATTAACAGAAATTAATGATCGGCTTGTCTAATGTAAAATCAGTTATTTGAACATCAGAGGTATAATTTTCCTTAACCGTGTTCGGTACCTAAACGGAATCGATCAAAATATGCTAGTATCCGGCAGACAAAATTACAGTGTTCTGTCAAAGCAGCGTGCGATCTTTGTTGTGCCTCTTGGCCCCAAGCAAAATTATGAACACTCCCTTTGGGCTTTGGACCATCATATGGGCCAAAAGCAAAGTTGTTTAGGGGAAAATCGGCCCAAAAGAAGGGCCTCGGAGCGGGCATACTCTCAGCTCCGGCTCCTCCACGGTATCATCGTTGGGCATCAGGCCTCCTCTTCCTGGCTTCCCTCGCGTCCCGCCGGATGCAAATTCCTCCGTCGCCTCCGGCGACATGGATTCGCCAGAGATCCGAGGCTAGCGGTGCAGTCTGAAATCTCAAACGCATTATCCTTCGCCTACTCCATGCTCAGCTCAGCACCCTCCTCGAGCTCCTCGATCTCCAATCTCCGACCACCAGGGACGTAACCTTCTGACCGAGCTCTATCAGAATTTTCCAATAACATAGTGATTCAGATCACAATGACTCACGAACCTCGCCGCTGATTCCAACCTATCCTCTGTGCGCGCATCTCTCATCACTCTCTCTCTCTCTAGACTCCACTCAGTCCACTCCACTGCGAAATTAAGCAGCTGCCGCCTGAGCAAACAGTTTTCGCCACGCACTGCCACCCAAACTGAACACCGCAGCGCACCGCATGCTGTCTTCTCACTCAGATTCCACTCCAATCATCCTTGCAGATACGGCCTGTCTCAGGCAACACCGAAACCTACGACCAAGATGCATGATCAAGACGTCACCTACCAAAGCTATACATTACACGCTGGTCCCTATCCACAAATAGAATCCCTACAAGTGCAGACACTGCTCGATTGATCGCGCTTTGCTTGCACCTTAATTACCTTTAAATCTACTACTGAATGAAACTGACCGGTCTAAACCGATGATCGCGAGTCCAATTATACTATGCTACGATGAGCTAATAAGAGGAATCCGGATAGGGAATCTCGATAGGGAGAGGGAGAGGACACATGGCCAGGTCCTGATTGGCGCGCACGGGATTACTTAGCTCGCAGAGCGGACTTGCTGGTCCCGGCAGGCAAGAATCTCCATTGGCTGACGCCAGCGCGCGCAAGGATCTCGGACGAATCGCCCACTGGTTTCGTGCAGCGCTGCGCGAGTAGTGCGCCTTTCGTTGCCGTCAGTGGTGCCCGCGAGAAGAGATCCGTATCCCGGTTAAACTAGTCTTCCTGGGGATATTGTTCTCTCGATCGTGGTCAAGCTTCATGATCGCAGAGCCACGAGCTTTTGTTTAGTCCGGCGTCGTCTCCTGCTGCTATCTTTAGCTGGTGCTGCGGCTTAGGAGTAGTGCGCCTGCACGAGAGCTGAAGCTGTGGTTGTGAGATCAGACAGGGCGCAGGTTCAGGTGGAATATTTGATTCTGTAGAATCCGCAAGTTGCTGCAAGGTTATGTTATATATGAAGAAGAGGGAAAACTGGCATCCGCTACTGGTGGTTTGCTGCCGATTAGTTATATCATCATGTGGGTTATAAGTGTCATTTATCAACGAGCAAATGAAGATTAAGATTTCCGTTTCGCGCAGCTATTTTTGATTTCTGAATTCTGGTGTCCGGTGTGCCTGAATCAGCCGCGGTCTGAACCCTCGACCTACAAGACTGTAGAACAACTGAGTATTCTGTCTGCTCTCGTTCTTCAGCACCCAGTCAATAAATCAGACACGATCTTTATACCGCTTTGATACAGAGATCGATGCAGCAGCTTTATTGATCGCCACACGGCGGCCCAAGTGGCAAGTGCAGATACAAAATCGGACACCAAAGCAAGTAGCTGCCTTTTTCTACTCGCAAACAGCCAATAGATTTAGATGCACAGGTAGCTTACTTTATTAGAGTAATTTTTTCTTACGTAATGTAGGTGCATGATAACAGCTGTAAGAAGCAACAGCTTACCGTGAAGCCGCGAAGGACGACTTTTGTTGGTTCAAGCATCAAAAGTCTCCCTCATTCCACCCCACATTCAGCATAGCGTATGATAATGGGTTCCCTGCATGTGACACCAATGACCACATACCCAGCTTCTTCTGTTCCTTATGGAATTTTCAGGAGCCATCTTTTCGAACGGGTCAAATTAAGAAACGCGCGTCCACCTCCTCCTCTGTATACGTTGTAAACTTGTCTACTGCAAATGAATTTCATGTGGCAAAAGTCCATTACTGAACCTCCAAACAAGAACACTGCGCATTCAGACGAACAGATTGGCTGAGGACGACCTACTTTGGCTGCAACCAATCCCATGGCTTGCAGACTTCAGCCGGTAATGGAGTATCGATCAAGTGACAGCGGTCCCAAAGCTCTGAACCCTAGCTTGATTTTTTTCTTCACGTCAGTTTGGCCTTCCTGCTGGTTCACCAACCCCGAATATTTAGACGACCACTAGCCAGTGTGCACTTCACCAACCACCAAATGGTTATGTTACAAGCAGGTCGATTTCGGCAACGAAACAGTTCGGTTCGTTAGAACTTAGAACTGAACCAATGCGATCTGATCTTTTCTTCGATTAAAAAGAGTTTAGGTCGGCATCAAATCGTGACAGTATATTTGTTCCCAAAGTTTCGGCCAATACCATCTTTGCGATCGATCGTCAGCAACCTGCTTGCTTGCTTGCTTGGGTTATATTTCGATTTAAAATTCTAGGAGATGAGAGTTGAAATTCGGACATGTCTCAAGGATTCAAGACAGCCCAAGCGACGCGTCTGCGGTACTGCACGAGCACGACTTCTGACTTCCTGAGTTTATATATAATCGTATAAGCGTCAGTGTCTATTTGCTCAATGTGATGTTATCTATACGTAAGATATGCACTTAATTAGCTGCGACATCAGCTCCGTGTCCTGCTGATGAATTCTGCGCAAGAAGACAGAACATAACACGACGAGAGATTTCGCCAAAAAAAAAAAGAAAAAAAGAACACAACTGTCTTCATCAGCATCGTTCAAGCTCAACGAAACATCTCGAGACAGCGCTGTGTTCAAGAGTCACGCCATCTGTGTCAGCAAGCACCATACACCATAGATCCAAGACTTAAATTTAGCAGTTCCTCAGCCGTACACGTGAGCTAGTAGTATCTTACTCCAGATGCCAACGCAAAACATAACAACACGAGGACGCATCAGAGCTGCGTTCACATGATAGGATTTGAACAAAATCAGAAATACTAACATTTATGAATGAATGGAGTATATTTGTTGTTGGGACGGCGGGAGTAGTTGCTATAAATCTATGTATAAAAATGGTCGACGTTAACCCTGATATGTGGATAATGTTTTGTAAACCATGACGATGTATGTTAGGAGAGGAGCCGCATTTGTCGTGGAGGGTGGCTCACAACGGCATGGCGCGTCGGAGGGGTTTCGAACCCGCCTGCTAGTGATCCAGCAGTACCAAGCAATACTGCAGAGGATTTGTTCCCGCGTGTGGCCCACCACCGCCTGTGCGTATCCTCACCACGTCATCCCAGCAGTGAAATTCCTGTCCTGCCCCGAGGATCCGGTTGACCTCCGGCCCCCACAAGCCCAATTCGGACACCGTGGTGGTCCCCAGACGGCGATGTGTTGGAGATTCCATCGTCATCGTGCGGCTGCACAAACAAAGATGCTTGCAGAGCAGAAAGCGCGCGCACTCCGAGGAGACTGCACAAGTACGATTCCACCACACCTCTCTCTCTCTCTCTCTCTCTCGATGGGACGCAGACCGAATCACTTCTGCTCAAGTCTAAACCCGCGTGCGCGTACGTGACTTCATCAAGCTGCAGCTAACCACTGTTCTATTGGCGCGCTGTTGCGGCGACGAGAGAGGGATCGACATGGCTTCGAGGTGGGTTCGTTGACGCTCCTTCATGCTGCTCCTAGCCTCCTATATATATGGCGTCTGATGCAGCTTCCGATTTTTGTCGGGTCGTGTTCTTCCTCTTGTGGCCTTGTGGGACGGGAGGCAGTAGCAGTGTAGCACTAGCCTGCGATTGGATAGTGGAATGGTTAGGGGGTGATTGGTTGGTGGTTTCTACTCCAACCAGGCTCACCAGGTGCAGCTCACGCTTGATTGTTTGTCTGCAGCGGTTGTCGGATCAGGTTGAGCGGGTGCAAAATGCGTCCCGCGACCTGGCTCCAGAGAAACAAAATTTGGTTTCGTTCCTGCCGAGCCTGGCTCCAGCGGCGTGACACATTATTTACTTTTTTTTACAGGTTCCATACTATTAATAAATAAATTATTTATTAGTATATATTAAAATAGAGGTTATTAGAGTGCAGATACATAAGTTAAATATTAAATAATTTATTTTTCTTTATTTTTTATCTCATATAGACTAAACTCGTATGGACAACTAAACATCATCTCTTCTCAGCTTGTCTCTTTACAATTAATCAACTAAACAAACTACTATGTATATAACCAACTAAATTTCAGTGAATCTGTCTCTATAGATACGAGCCCAGCCGAACAATACGAGCAACAATCACCTCCTTAGTGCACCGTCTCGTGCTTCTTACCACAGCCACTTTCTCTCTTCCCTGGTGCTTGATCGCGACGTGCGAAAAGAAAGAACACCGTCTCGTGCTTCTTACCACAGCCACTTTCTCTCTTCCCTGGTGCTTGATCGCGACGTGCCACTCTTTCTTTTCGCGATGAGGATGTTTCGGCCGTAAGCTCTGCGTCGTCGACTAGTGAGTGGTTTTCCGTTGTGGCACCCACGCGCCCCCCCAAAAAGATCGTCTCCAATTGCTGCATGCTGGATTCCTTGGAGTACTTGACGGAAAATTTTACTATCTTTTTTTTCCTCCTTTTTCGTGACCAGTTAATCCAGGAGAGCTCGGGGTTCCTTCTTCGGTTGGTTTGGTGGTGGTTTCCTGGCTGCGCTGCGGCGACGGCGGCTGCCTGCACGATCGGGATGCTCGGATTCTGAAGTGGAGTGAGGACTGAGCTGCTTGGGCATTTGTCCGGCCATGGAGCAGTACGAGGAGGAGGGGTTCCTGGACGGAGACATGGATCTCATGGAGGAGTTGCTCCTGACGGCACCGGGACTCGAGTTCTCCGACTTCTCTTACCCCGGCGCCGGCGCGTCCCCTGTCGCCTTGTCGCCGCTGTTCGACATCTGCAGCACGACCACCACGGCGACTCCTCCCCTCGCGCAGGCCGGCGACGACGACGAGAAGGACGACCCTGAGAACGCTGACCGGGTTGGTGCGAGCCCGCTGCTCCGCCCCTGGTTGTTTCAGCCGAGGCAGCAGGAGGCGGAGGTCACGGTGAAGGAGCGGCTGCGGCGCGTGCTCGAACGCATCGCGTCGCTGTCGCAGCACGGGGAACTGCTGGCCCAGATCTGGGTCCCCACGGTCATCGGCGACCGGCTGGTGCTCACCACGTGCGGGCAGCCGTTCTGGCTCGACCGCCGGAGCCAGCGCCTCGCGTGCTACAGAACGGTGTCGGTGAAGTTCCACTTCTCCGCCGACGAGAGCTCGCGCGCCGACATGGGGCTGCCGGGTCGCGTCTTCGTCGGCCGCGTCCCCGAGTGGACGCCCGACGTACGCTACTTCTCCACCGAGGAGTACCCGCGCGTCCGCCACGCGCATTACTTCGACGTCCGCGGCAGCGTCGCGCTCCCAGTCTTCGAGCCCCGCTCCCGAGCCTGCCTCGGCGTCGTTGAGCTCGTTATGACGACGCAGAAGATCAACTACAATGCCGAGATTGAGAATATCTGCAGCGCTCTTAAGGTGAACTGCCCACTTCTGCTTCCCTTCCTCGTTTTGATTCTCCAATCCAAGCTACGCTGCGCAGGCTGTGTTGTTTTTTGCTCATAAACTGTTCGATGAAATGACCTTAGGAAAAGACGTGATAACTACCGGGCACTCCAATCCCCGAAGTAATCAATCTTTTCACCTTACTTTGTTTGGTGATGGTATTGTCATTAGTAAGGTTCTGTTCTTGCAAATTTGCAGGAAGTTGATCTAAGAAGCACCGATGTTTCAAGTGATCCCCTTGCAAAGGTGAGCTGGAAAAGAATTCCCACAATTTTGATCTCCTAGTGTTACACCAGAATTATGTCATCAGTGACAGATGTTGCCTACTCCCTGTTAGGTGGTTGACACTTCTTACCAAGCAATCCTTCCAGAGATAGCTGATGTTCTCAGAACTGTCTGTGAGAGACACAAGCTGCCACTGGCCCAGGCATGGATACCGTGCATCTGCCAATCAAAGAGGGGAAGCCGCCACTCGGATGAAAAATTCAAGCACTGTGTCTCGACTGTGGATGAGGCATGTTATGTTGGTGACCCTGCCGTTAGGGGCTTTCACCAAGCTTGCTCCGAGCATCATCTGTTCAGAGGAGAGGGTGTTGTAGGCAGGGCATTTGGGACTAGCGAGCCATGTTTCTCACCGGACATCACTGCCTGCAGCAAGGTTGAATACCCTCTCGCACACCATGCAAAACTATTCAAGTTGAGAGCTGCAGTGGCTATCCGACTGCGAAGTGTGAGGACTGGAAGCCTTGACTTTGTCCTGGAATTCTTCCTGCCAGTGGACTGTATAAAGAACGAGGAGCAAAGATCAATGCTTAATTCTTTGTCTGTTACAATACAGCAAACCTGCTATACATTGCGAGTTGTCACTTCGAAAGTGCTAACCCCACCAGAATTATATGCCAAGTTTATGCATGAAAACTTGGATGAGCTTTGTCGTGGCATTGATGTTCCTGCAAGAACAACATCGCTGGAAACTTCTGAGGAGGTATCCTCGTGGATGGCAAGCCTTGTGGATGCTCAAAAGGATGGTGACCTGCCATTTGGATTCACCAAACAAGAGGATGATGGGTTTAGTGTGACAGCTGGCTGGCATACTACACCAGTAGTAGGGCCTGAAGATAGCATCTTTTCAGAGTTTACTCATCATGAAGAATACGAGGTGAAGGTGGTTAATTGTTCCAGTCGTCCAAGCACTTTAAATTTGGATAAAACAGTAGAGAAGAGACGCACTAAAACGGAGAAAACTGTTAGCCTGGAAGAGCTTCGGAAGCATTTTGCTGGTAGCCTGAAAGAAGCAGCAAAAAGATTAGGAGGTAAACTTTTGCAACCTAACATAAAGCATCGCTACAGTTCTTTGTCATTGTTTTCTTCTCTGTTTATATTCCTGAAATAACTTAATTTTCTTCCAATACCCACAACTTTACTTTCATGGTTCAATAAAACTGTGACAGATTTACTCATGGTTATCGCTGTTGAATAGTGCATATATACAGTTATTCAAGTCAAAATGTAAGATGGATGCGACATGAGTGAATTCAGAAAAGGATACTTAAAAATCAAATTTATTTAACTGAACCTTTTTTTTTTTGCATCAGTCACGACTGACAGACACACTAGCCTCAACTCTTTGTTCACTATTTTTGGTATATACTAGTTTCAATGTCTACTGACCATTGCAAATTATTTGTTTCAGTGTGCCCTACTACGCTGAAGAGAATATGCAGGCAGCACGGGATTAATCGTTGGCCATCACGGAAGATCAGGAAAGTTGGGCACTCACTGAAGAAATTGCAAATGGTCATTGATTCAGTACATGGTGCTGAGGGAACAGTTCAGCTCAGTTCGCTCTACGAAAATTTTACCAAGACTTCATGGTCAGATAGAGAGTTACAAGGAGATGCAACTTATCCATTGTCTGAGCAAAATCATCACTCGGAACCTTCAGTTCTTGATCAGCAATGTGAGGGTAGATTCACCTCACAGACTTCTGGCTCTAATTCCCTCTCCCCCTGTGGCAGTCAAAGCTCAACTTCTAGCCATGGTTGTTCCAGTGGTTCGAAGTCGCAGCAGCATATCAGCGCTCCGCACCTTGCAATTATGCAAGAAGTGTGCATGGAGGAGAATCAGAGTTCCACATTGCTGAGAGCTTCTAGCCATGCAGAGCCGCATATGCTTACTGAAGAAACACCTGTCACCCTGTTTAGATCTCAGAGCCCAATGCTTTTAAGTGAAAAATCAACAGAAAAAGTTCCAGGATCGCAAAGGTCGAAGCCTGATTCTCTCAAAATAAAAGCTATGTATGGCGAAGAAAGATGCATATTCCGACTGCAACCTAGTTGGGGATTTGATAAGCTAAAAGAAGAAATTGTAAGGCGGTTCAGCATTGCTAAGGAGACTTATGTGGACCTCAAGTACTTGGATGATGAATCCGAATGGGTTCTCTTAACATGTGATGCTGACCTACTGGAGTGTATTGATGTATACAAGTCATCAAGTGCTCAAACAGTAAAAATCTTAGTAAATCGTACTGTTCAGACAGTGCTTGCTCCTTCCATTGGTCTAACTGGTTTGACCTAACACTGGTCTTCCAGGATGCAGAAAAAGCATCCCATATCTCTTCCTGAAGTAAAGAAGTTATGTTGACATAGCTTTCAGTTTGCTTTAAGTAGTGATGAAGATATGCATAGGCCCTGTAATTACCTCGCCTGTGTTATCATCCAAGTGGTCAAATTCCCCCCATGAACTTAGAACTGGAACCAGTCAGTGGTCAAAGGCCCAGTAAGTTCTGTATATACATCTTTGGCGGTTATATGCAAGAATTGTGAAGGAAGTGATTGCCAATGTTTCCTACCAGCACTTGTGGTTGACTGTTCTGCAGTAAAGTGCATATAGTCTTGATAATATAAAATGTACTGTGGTTCGACAAAAAAGGGAAGATGGTACTGATTGCGAGCAACAGGAGATGGAGCTCTACACGTCTTGTTCATTTTGTTAGCCGTAGAATTAGTTTATTAGACTAAACAGACTAGTGTACAGCAATATAGGTCAGGGGTGGAACCGCGTAGTAATTTGTCGAAATGAGCCTGTGTATTAGGGTTAGAAGCCATGTCCTAGTTTACAGCAGTGTTGTCTTTTGGGAGTTTAATCTGTTGCGTGATCTGAGTATGTACTTCAAGGTTAAACAATGAAGAGCGCCAGAAGGCACGGGCCATGAAATCAAGTGAATGTCGTGTGTCGGTTTGACCATTCTGAAATGTCATCGCAACATTGTATGTATTGAAACACGATCCTTTACTATTTATTTTCTCTTCATTTTGTAAATGTCCCTGCACTTTGCACCGTAAGCTAATTTTGCTCGTTCCCCATGTTTCAGAGGTTAAGGTATATGAGCAACGCACCTGGATTGATGGCAAGGCCACAATGTATGCATCAATCTCATTTCCAGTCAAAATGTACTTCTCAACAATGGATCGGTCGCATGCACAGGAACAATGAAAGAAAGAATTTTCTTTTGTGTTGATTATAATTAGTAAATGCACACTGTAGTATTGTTGCTAACTAGCAGCACGATCCTGTAACCATGGAAAAAAATCAGCGCGGCTTGGCAGAATCATGGTGCGGTGACCGGCGCGCTCCGGGCCGCGGCGGCAGATCCCGGCGCCCTTTGGTCCCCGCGGCCTGCAGGGCCTCGATCTCCTCGAGCGCAACGACTACGTCAGCCATGGACGGCCGGCTCTTGGGGTCGCCGCTGAGGCACTTGTTGGCGAGCTTGGCGGCCCGGAGCGCGGCCTTGGGCGGGTACCGGCCGCCGAGGCGCTGGTCCATGAGGCTCGTCAGCTTCCGGCCGCCGGCGAGGTACGGTCGCGCCCACTCCACCAGGCTCTGCTGGTCGCTCGGCCGGTTCAGGTCGTGCGCGCGCAGCCCGGTCAGCAGCTCCAGCAGCACCACGCCGAAGCCGTACACGTCGCTGTTCACGTACAGGTGCCCTGCATGCAGTGGTCACCGATCAGAGATGCCAACGTGAGCGGCCATGGCCGCCGAGCTGGTGACGTCGCGCGCGCGAGCATACCGGTGGCGACGTATTCCGGCGCGGCGTAGCCGTAGGTGCCGATCACCCGGGTCGTGACGTGCGACTTGCCGGCGCCGGGGCCGTTCTTGGCGAGCCCGAAGTCCGACAGCTTCGCAGTGTAGTCCTGAAATAAAGTTTTGCGACGCAGTGATCATCAGTAAGACAGTAACCATGAGATTCATGAGGGCGTTTGCACCGGCGAGGCCAATTAAATCGATCGAACAATACTGGTGTGTGGTTTACCGTGTCGAGGAGTATGTTTGATGCCTTGAAGTCTCTGTAGATGATCTGCTTCTCCGACGAGTGAAGGAACGCGAGGCCGCGCGCCGCGCCGATGGCGATCTTGAGCCGCCGGCTCCACGACAGCGGCTCAAATGTCGCACCCCCTGACCAAAGATTTTGTTTTGCGCCAAGAAAGTCAATAAGGAACTGCACTGTTTACTGTACGTCTGTACCATGTGTTGGTTTTTTGCTAGAATACAAAACTGTCTACTTAAACAAGTGGAATTTAAGAGCATGTATGATTCAGGCTTGTGCCAAAAGTCAAGTAATAGTGCGCTTCTATAGGAGAGCAAGATCTGCCAAAACTCTGAAAACACTGGATGTATCTTCAGACAAAATGCATGCAGGTGTTAAGTATACTATAGCACCTATGAAAGCTGTGACAAAGTGTGAACTGTATGAAATTGCAGAGGCAATTTGTCAATCTAATACTAGAAACAAACTGATGAATGGAGCAGCTTCGATTAACCAGAAAAAAAACTACTAGCTGTGGCTGGAGCCTTACTCCTGAAGAGATGGTTTTCCAGGCTGCCTTTGGACATGAACTCGTACACCAGGAGAAGCTCCCTGTCCTCGCCGCAGTAGCCCAGGAGCCTCACCAAGTTGGGATGCGACAATCTGCCCAAGAAGTTGACCTCGGACTGCACTTGGGAGTTAACACAAGGAATGCACATGAGACTCACTCAACAGGCCGATGCCCTAATCAGAGAGTAGCAGTAGTAGCAGGTATACAACTCAAATGAACACGGACAGGGTCACAGGAAGACTGGACTAAACAATCCAGCTTGCCAGTCGGACAAGCAACGGGTCACGTTGACACTTCATCATCGGTAGGACATTGATTTCCACAGCACCTTCTAAAAATGTCAAAATGACGAGGTACTTAAGGAGTACTTATACGCTTGTTCATACAACAGGGACACTAGGAAAACTCGAAATGAGTGAAAGAAAATAGGACAGCAGGTAAGAACTGAAACGGTTGACTTGTACAGTAGTCCCCATGAAAGCGACTAGCAAACAACAAGCAGTTCACAAATGACAGACCATCAAACGAAAGAAGAAATAATATCCATGCTGCGACACAAAAAAATTGTTCTTTTCATATGAACAAAGAAGATAATCAAATTAATCGACAAGCAGAAGATCGAGGAAGATCTAGCATGCGATCGAGCAGCGAAAAAAATCATGAGCTGATGGATCGCGGGAGCTGACCTGCCACTCCTGCAGGCCCTGGACGCTCTCCGGGTTGAGCTTTTTGACGGCGACGACGATGCCAGCGGTGCTCCTGGCCGGGTTGAGGGTGCGCTCATCGACCCGGCCCTTGTATACCCGGCCGAAGCCGCCCTCCCCGAGCACCATCTCCGGCTTGAACCCCCGCGTCACCGCCCGCAGCTCCGCCAGCGTGAACTCCCTCAGCCTCGGCGCCTCTAGAACCCGCCCCGGGCCCGGCGCGCTCGCCGGCACCAACGGACGCCCGTTCTGAGCGTTCTCTTCCCTCCCGCCACCGCCGCTCGGCTTCTGCGGCCATGTCGCCTGCCCTGAACATGATCGAGTACAAATCAACCGACACGATCAGAACAAACGTCGTTCTTGACAAAAGAAAACTCGATCAAATGGATCGGAACGAACAAGACGGTTGAAATGATGAACCAGTGAAGGAAGCAGAGGCCTACGTACGTTCACTCGGCGATTTCGCGACGTCGGCGTCAGAGGAGCCGCCGCAGCAGTTCCCCATGCTGGACCTCCTTCCTTCCTCCCCTCGAGCGCGAGCGCACTTACGAGGGGTTTGATGATTGATCAGCGCGCGGGCGCTTAGATAACGGGACGTGGACAGCGAGGTAGCGCAAGCCAGGAGAAGGCGGGGCGGCCGGCGCGAGGGGGAGCAGGGAAGACCGCGCTCGTCTTGGCGTGGATTTGGTCCACGGACCCAGTGCACGGGTATGGCACCCGTCTCACTCAGCGCGCGCCAGTCAGCCGCTCGAACTCATTCTCCGCGCAGCTCCGTGGACTCGGTCCGTACCGGTGTCTTCCTGCCTGGTGTACGTCCGTCCTTGCTAGATTGCGCTGTTTCATTTCGCAAGACTGGACGAACGCCTCACGCGTCAACGAGCCCCTGTTTCACCGACTGGTGGGGCCGTGGTTCTCACGGGCTCAGGTGTCAACGATGGAGCTGAACTGCTGCTTCTTTTTCGTTTCCGGGAAACTGCATTTGCGAGTTGCCGGAAGCCCACTGACGTGGGTGTCGAGATAATCAGATAAGATTATAACACAGGGATTGATTAGAAACCACTAAATTCTCGGTGAAATCTAGCGTGCGTGGATTCACCGACCACCTTTTGTTTTTGAGATGTGGAAAAAGTCTGAATTTTCTCTCTTTTATTTTTGACCTAAAAAAGCCCGTGTTTTGATTTCTGCATGACCGTGTCAAAGGAGAAACAGGAGGCATCGTCGTGGCAGCGCCTCTCATGACGTGGCTGCTCCGTGGACCAAATCCTTGGTTTGGCCTTGGCCACGTCCATCCGAACCGTGGGATGAAGGACCGCTTCCAAGTGCAGACTTCCAATCGCTACTGCTCTGCTAGTGGAACGAGGTCAAACCCACCCGCGTCCAGCTGAAATGCTGCACAAGCGCAAAATGATGCGCTGGAATATACATTTTCTTTCATGCAATCAATCCTGATCATTTCTCATTACAGCTAAAATTAGCAATGACACTGCGCTTTCAATTGTTTCATCTACAAGCAGACATGCACCTGAGCATGAAAACCTTGTACAGGACTCTGAACATGACGACTGTCCCAAAGAGAATGATAACCAGGACTAATGCATTTTTCACCGACACAAGAGCAGTCACTTACCATATGTACACTAAACACTGGCTACTGAATTCAAAACAGAAAAAGTCCAAGACATGAAAAGAAACACCCTCATAGTAGTCAACTTGAACTACCACCCATCAATATCATAGCACTCTCTGTCAAGACGGTCACTCAAGACCGGTTCTTGAATCAAAAAGGCACTGACTACATTGAGTTTTGACAGTTTCAACAACCTACAAGTCTCATCAGAACTGGCCCTTTGTTGTCTTATGGTAGCCGACAGCTTATGCTATGCATGTTGAGCAGTCCTCCTACCACCTCGCCTTCTGGAAGGTGTGCCAACGTATTGGGGTGACCCGGAGTGAGCAGGGGAATTCATGCTTGCTGGCGGTCTTTGAGGGGTATATGGCTGGCTTGCGACATGATTCAAGCCTATCACAACATCTGAAACGATTGGGCGGACGTGGGGTTGGTCTTGCAGGCACATGATGCTGATCACAACTAATTGGTTCAGTGCTGATGCTGGGTAGCGGCCATGCAGAGCTGGATCAACAAGCAGGTGGAATTTCCTCTTGTCATGGAGAAATGGCCTTGACTGCAGTATTCAAGAAACGAGGAAGTGAATTAAAAATTGGAACCTTCAAAATTATTTATTTTTCATGACTGACTGCAATGTTGCATAGTATAATTTATCTATGCTTAGGCTGCACATTGCATATAACTCAGCACATCTACAGATACTCTAATTATTGAAAAAATGTGGGCACTTACAGACTATTGCATATATAACTTAAGCTGCTTACCCATGTCAACAAACTCTGCTCTGGTTTAGGCTTTGAAGCATCATAGATTCTCCTGCCAGTGATCAACTCCAACAGAAGAACACCGAAACTGTATATATCGGATTTCATGGTAAGCTTACCACTCACAACATAGTCAGGAGCACAATAGCCATAAGTGCCCATAACTCTTGTGGAGACATGAGTTCTGTCACCAACTGGCCCGACTTTTGCGAGTCCAAAGTCTGAGAGCTTGGGACTGAAGTCCTCACCCAACAGAATGTTAGCAGCTTTCATATCACGGTATATGATAGGTGGATCAGCCACATTGTGCAAATACGAAAGCCCCTCTGCTACTCCAACAGCTATTCTCACACGTGTATTCCAGTCGAGTGGTTGCTTGCCAACAGGCACATCTATTCAAAGGTCAAATGAAATGTCTGTCAGTTGACCTAAAAGAACAGGTAAAAATGTTGAGCTAAATTAGCGGTGAAATGAGAAATATTATATAGAACATGTAAACAGCTTATCTAGGCTTTCAGATATAGGCATCAAACAACATCCCCAACAAGAGATCAGTGCAAAAAAGACATTTGAAAAAAGGTTCACATGACATCCATGCCTAGCATTGCTATCATCAGGAAGAACATGCCATGTTCAGGCATGAGACAAGCCATGAGAACCTAAGGAATTCAATAATTCTTCGTGGGGACACTGCCAAGCCTTTAGGTGTTATGTGATAAACAATCTGATCATGTAACAACTAGTCTTTTTGTTCTTTAATTAATGAAAGTGGCACAATCTAGTGCCGGTTCCTTTCAAAAAAAATGTAACAAATACTCTTCTAGGTTCACAAATTCCAAGCCATGAATAAGTATTGCAAGCATAGTATTGGTTGGATCACTAGATTCAATGCATTATTGTATCCTTGTACAGAATGTGTGGTTCACATTACTAAGTAGTTGAGAAATTAACAAGTAAACAGTTAAAAGAAGCAAGAAAGCCTAGAAAATAACTGACTTTATAACTGCTAAGACAGAGAAATCAGAGCAAGCAACAACCTTATATTTATTCACTACATGATGTAAAGGGCCACAAAAATATTTGTTTTGACAACTTGGAACATAGACAGGCTTCACCAAGCAGAATATTCATTCACAAATTCCATCTCGGATTTGTGTGCCCTGATCTTGCAGTGTCACTATTTGTTTTTCACACTACAGATCAGTAGACTAGCGGCGGGTTAGTTTCTTATAGGAAGTGAGTGATACCTACACTCAGTATGCCAACTGAATTGAACTAAGGGCAAAAGTGCTTGACAGGTACTACTAGTATGCAAGTCTGATCCAGCTGTGGGCGGACTGGGGACAGCGGGTGTTTCTATTTTTTTTTCACTATTATGGCGTGGATAACATTGTGGCTAGGATATCTTAGCTAATAAACACATAAGAATGCAATATTCTTTAGTTAACCAAAACTTGAGGAAACACAGAACAATGCCAGCTCATGGTGAAGTTAAACCATCGTCTAACAAATTTCAACTATGGCGACAAAAAGGAAAATGTACAGCTGCTTCTAGAACAGAAAAAAAAAAAGTGAGAACGCATATACAGTTCACGGCAATATTAGTAGTAATTTATTTTTCCCCTCATACATTTTCTTTCCAACAAACATTTACCACTCAATGAACGAAAACATATTGCAGAAAGCAGATACCAATAACATCCAGAAAGCACCTAGACAGAATGAATCAGAAGAGGAAAGAAACAGAAGGAAAAAGGCAAACATTCCAACAGAAACAGAGGTGCTTAGTCTGCGCAAGAACACAGAGACCTGAACTAACCAAACAAGCAAAGAAAGTTGGAGAGCAGTTTACCAAACAAGTGACTCTCCAAGCTGCCGAACGGCATGTACTCGTACACGAGCAGTCTCTCGTCCCCCTGCGCGCAGAACCCGATCAAGCTGACAAGATTCTTATGGTTCAGCATTGTCAACATGAGCACCTCTACCAGGAACTCGTGGCTACCCTGCACCCCATCTTGAGCGAGCTGCTTCACCGCCACCATCTGCACATCACAAAGGAAGTAGTAGAAACAAAAATCAGATCTTTAATGACAAACACTTAAAAAAACAATTTCTTGAACTCACCTGCCCATTGATCTTGCCCTTGTAAACCTTCCCGAACCCACCTTCCCCGATGAAATTGGCCTTGTTGAAGTAGCCGGTCGCGGCAAGCAGATCCTTGAAGGTGAAGCTGTGCGCGTATCCGTTTGCGACATCCGGCGCGACCTTCCTCCTCGCGTCAGCCCCTGTTCCTAGCAAAAGTCAGGCGACATTCCACGCCAGAAAACCCGGCAGCGGGGAAGGAAAGGGAATCAAGAACCTGATGTATCATCCGTCGGGTTGCAGTTGTTGGCCTCCGGCGCGAAGCACCCGAAGCAACCCATGGGCGCTGCGCCGAAGATTACAAGAACTCCTCTTGTCGCAAGTCGCAACCACTCACACGCAACCCCGCGCAAGAACGAAACAGAGACCAGAGGAGACGAGGGAGGGAGGGAGGAGAGGACTATCACAATGAAGCGGCTATAAATGCAAGGGGAGAGCTAGCAACCCCATGGGGCCCGATAAAACCTCTCTCCCAAAAAGGTTCCAAATTCCCCCGAGGCGCTCGTCAAGGAGCGGTTTTGGAAGGCGTTAATCGGAACAAATCCCCAACCCAATACCATGCGCTCGCAAGGTAGTAATTCGTTGCCTCAAAATTTCCCTTTCGAGCGTCACTCGGCTCAAACGGGACTGGCCAGCAGCAGCTGAAGGAAGCGCTCGCTGCGGCAGTGGAATTTCACGGCGGCCGTTTCGGCCTCGGAGGGGAAGTCTACGCTCTACAGCGGTTTGGTGTGTGGGCGCCGGGTTTTGTTCTTGCTCGGAGGGTGGCGCGGCGCGGTTCTCGGCCTTGGATTTTTCCCGCGAGCCGGGGGAAGGAGAGGAAGGAGGGAGAGCGACCTCGTTGGCGCGGACCGCGTGCTCCAATCGTTGCTTTCTTCGCCGGGCTTTACGCCTTGTGGCGCGGCGCGGTAGATCTGGAGCACAGGATATCCGTCCTTGTCACGCCTGTCCGTGGACGGACGCCATTGCCATGCACGGCGAGGCATGGACAAATTGCTCCGCCAGAAACAGCCATGTGACGGACGGACGGACGGACGATGTGAGGGAGACAAGAACATTAGATGGTCAGAAGAACGTGGACTCCAGTGACCCCGGCCACATGTCACCCATCCATCGTCAGCCTTCCCTGCCTGCGGGTTTCCATTTCCGTTAACACTAGAAACATGGGTTTGTCCAATTGCACATATTTAGCTAGTTTACTGTTTCAACGAGATATATATATAAAGGAGACTAGGCTCTGTAAAATGTTAACAGTAAGTATGAAAGGTTCATTTTAGCATTATGGTTGTCGTGCCACATACAGCTAGCTCCCCTGGTTTGTACTAAAAAAATGGAGCTCTGTATTCTGTGTGTTTTGGTTCCATTAATTATTGAATAGAACAATGGAAAGGGATGTTTCCCAGATAAAAAAAGAAGTCTACCTTCAGGAAAAGCAGCAGCCAAATTCTCAATTTTCTCACCGATGCATCATATTGAACTAAGCGTGGAACAAGAGCTTCAAGCTGTACTTGGGGGTGAAATTTTGGGGTGGCCCTGTGGATTAAAACAAAAAAAAAAATTTAAGAACATAGTAACAAGTTTCAATAAAATTTACTTTATCGAGAAATTCTGCTGATGGCAAGGAATAAGTGATCTGTTCATTTTATATGATGTAGAAATTGAAACGGTCAACCCTCCATGCTGACAACCCCTTGAATATCACCGGCATATATGTATCATTTGAATCATTGATCCTTAAACATAAAGCAAGGGTCAACAAGTAGTCAAATTAGAAAATATCATGAAAGGACAGGATAATGTATTGAATATTGAGATATATATATACTATATACCTTCATTGCTCTCCGTGACATGTACAGGACATATGACGGAGGCAAATGTAGAATCATTATTTCTGTCCAGCATCCTCAGTAACGGCCATTCGATGTACTCGCTCCGTTCTCAATTTGTTGTCCTTTTTACGTCAACTTTAATCATTTGTTTTATTAAAAAATATAATAAATATTATATATTTTATAATAATTTAGTATTTGAAACATAACTTGTAATTTTACGCATTTAAACTAAGTTTTTAAATAAGATGAGTGGTAAAGTTGATATTAAAAATCAACTGCGACAATACTTCTATTCTCAAAACCAGGCAATGGCATCACTTTGTCGAATTTAGATTAGTCAATTATCGATCTAGTCAGATCAACATGCATTTCCCCTAACATTTTCACATTCGTATTCAAAAGCTAAGCAGCAACCGCCAACTCTGCTTTGACCGTGCTTTTTCAGATAGTAACCCCCTCTCATCAGGGTGGCGGCAATCTACAGACACTGTGAGCCGGCCAAAACATCGAAGCCAGCGCGATCGCCAGGAGAATAAAACCCAAGTCAAATCACAAAAAGAGTTACGAACCCCGGTGACCTAATAAGGCAGGAGCGGGCGGCAGCAGGGATTGCAGCGGCACGACCGTGGCAGACCGAAAGGGACGGCGACTCACCGGATCGAATCGGTGGCAGCTATGCGAATGCGACGAGGAAATTTGCGGTGGCGGTGAATGAGATGAGAGCTTTGGGTGTGGCAACGGGCAAGGCAGGCAGGACTCATTAGGGAACGAGGAGGAGAAGCCGTGGTAAGAGCAGAATCGTCTGCGCGCGCACGTCGCAACGCTCGAGAGCATCGCCCGCGCGGCGAAGGTCGCGGATTCGGCTGTTGTCGAGGTGGCGGAGACGGTGGCTTCGGCAGCCGCAACGGCCCGCGGCGGATGGCGGCCTCGGCGGCAGGCCGGCAGCACAGTGCGAGACGGCAGTGCTCAGAAGTCTCTGGACAGCTCTGGCTGAGGCTCGTTTAAACCGTTCGTTCCGGAGAATCAGCGGCGTGAAAAAAAAAAAAAAACAGAATGACGTGGCACGATAACAGCTCGAGAAAAGCTAGATTCATTGTCCAGGTTTCGTGTATTAGAGATGCTCTTGCAGAACATGATATTCTGCTCATCTTGCTCGGATTTAGATTTATTTTTCCTTGATTAATCGTTCGCGATGAAATGAACTGAATCCAAGGGACAAGAGCAGCAGTCACCCGTACCAGCCAGTACTCCTCCTCCTCCCCCATCATCAAAGCACGTCAGTGTTGCTACTACTACGACACTCTGTTACCCACAGTGCGGCGTAAATCTCGCCCTGTTGTTAACACTGACACCTGTGCATCGAGTCGACACGGCGTGATGCTGAATCGTAAACGCATGCATCGCACCAGATGAGATCGACGAAGGCGCCTTTGTTCCTCTCCGACGCGCGACAAGTTCACGCATGTCGATTTTTCATTCCCATGGCTTGCAGTCGGAGTAAGTAGAAGCGCTACAGGGTGCTTTGAATTGGGAACAGTGAAAACAGTGCCCTTGATACTGTGTTTTCTCATGGAAGATGCCGATGCACTGCACGATGAGAAACTCGGTGATGGTGCGAGGATCATTTGGGGATCAAAACAGGTTTAAGCGCTCTCATGCTTTCCTGACTGATCTGTGGTCTGGGTTTCTGGCCAAAGCAGGTCGAGTTTGGTCTCAAAATGGAGGCCGGGGAAGCAGGGACAAGGAGTCCTTTTCAGTTGCTTTGACTGCGCATTCTTTTCCTTCTTGGGAATTTCAATGTCCGTGTTGGTTTCGTAGTAATTTGTTCATTGTTTGTTGTGTAACCTTCAACGAAGGCAAATGCTTCCTGTTGAAGCCATCCACAGGGCTGGATATCTAAAGCTTAATTCTGGGCACGAGTAACAAGAAGGCCACGGTTAACATTGACACTGGCACACTGCCGGCACTGGGAAGCTGAGGAACTGTCGGTGCCATCTGATCAGCGTCTCCATTCTAAAGGGAACATCCATCCTTCCACCCGCAGCTTTTGGGTCTACACCTGCCGGGCCATGAGATGCATTCCAAGATGCTGCTGCAGTTTGGTAATCACTGTATCAACAGTTCTTATGAAGCTATTTTTTCTTGTGAAAGGCTGAAAGGTGTTAGGCTGTAATTAAACTTGCTAGGACTCTACAGAAATAATGCTAGTCAATATCCGATCATGTGGCGTACGAACTGGAGTAGGAGTAGTGCTCATTTCCTTTGGAGAAATTGTTATTGACTGATGACCGGTTTTCAGAAACTGAGCAAAGTGCAAACTACTTTCAGACAAAGACTATAGGCATCACATGTGCTGCACATTCTCGTCTCTACTGGAGTACTGGTAATAGAGTACTCCGCACTATATTTGCTGCAAGTGTAAATCATCTAATCATTGGTTAACTAACCCTTCGAGCTGTCTAATTACTCTGTCGAGTACTCCACTGAATTTACCGGACAGTAACAAGTCACTGCGCACCCATGATCGCGCACGTCACCTGCAACGCGACGCATCATTTTGACGCAGCGAGGCCATCCTCATCAGTGGCCAGCTCCGATTCGTCGCAGCCGACGGCGCTGAGTGGAGTGGAGTGCAGCTGCGCGCCATGAGCAGGCAGGGGGGCCACGAGCATGATGGGCGAACAGGCGAGTGCCCTCCTGCTTCAGGAAAAGTCGCAGTTCCTCTCCATGACTGATCCGGGGACCAGACGGTACGGCCACTGCTTTCTTCTATAGGGGTGCTATTAGCTGACTGCTGCTGGGCTATCATCATCAATCTGTTAAAGAGTTGTATTAAGTCGCCGGAGTTCAACCTGAATGTGGCAGTGATGGACTACTCCAATGATTGGCTCGTATGTCTGTATAATCTTTGCAAGCCGGGAATGTGGTCATTGCTACTACTAGATGGATATTAGTAGTATCAATTTTGTTGTGAAAGGAAATTACCATAACATTGTCTTGAAGGTTTTCCCTTTCAGATGAAGACATGTGTTTGGTGGTTGCTGAGAATCTGAAAACGGACAGAGGAAATGGACAAATATGGCGGAGAGCTCGGCTGGCGCACACTTAGAATCAGAAACTAGTACTCTCTCGTTCCCGGTTATTCTGAACTCTTCAATTTTTTTCAAATTACAAGTTATTTTTTAATTTTTGAGACATTTTTTTCTCTTCTCAATACATTTTCACTCTGTCTCTTTTCTCCTCCTCTTTAGACATTGCACCTTTTTCACTTTTTTAAATTTCCGTGTCCAACTCCCGACCGAAAATCGCTCCAAATCAAAATTTCAAAATTTGAACTAACTGTAAACTAGACGATTTTCTCGGTTTATCGAGCGGTTTTTCGATTTTTACGGTTTCAGATTTCAAAATTTGAAACACACCGGTTCATCGACCAGTTTTGGGTATTTCAAAATTTTCCAAATTTTAATTTTTTTAAAAAATTTTAAAATAAAAACCGGTCATTCGACGAAAACCGCAAAAATCGACCGATTTTAAACGGTTTTGTAGACCTTGGTAGTACTATAACCAAAACAAAAATGCCGCAGCAGCAGACAAAGTAGAAGAAAATGGAGAACAAGACAGCCGCTTAGCAAGACCAGTTCTCCATGTCGTGAAGCCGCCTCGCATCACATGGCGCGAGGATTTCACGGTGACTGTAATTTTTTTTTGCACTAGCCACTTGCTGGCTTGCGCGTCACTGTCACGTCATGTGTCCGGCATGGTCCTGCTCCTAGGTTCCGTATACGAAGTGTCGTAGGATAGCAGGGGGGTTTAGCAGCCGTGTCATGACGCAACAGACACGTGCCGTGACATTACCTAATCCGAGCCGAGCGAGACAAGACGCCTGTTCCCTGTGATAAAATGCGAACCACTCCACTGATCACTTAAACAATTCGTTACTCTAACTGATACTTACTAGTCTACAGAATCAGTACTCCACTGATCAGTTAACAATTCGTTAATTCAGAACGTCTACAGCAGTAGCACTCCACTGATCATTTAATAATTCGTCAATTCAGAACTCCTATATCAGTAGTAGGACTGGAGTAACATGTGTTCCATGGTCAGTCTTAGATTGCACGCCATCCTTTTGGTCCCCAAAGACCCCCAATCAATCACGACGACTAAGATAAAGAGTCTTTTCGTTCGTTCGGAAATCACATGGATCGATGAGTCGTGGCGTGAATGCCTCCAAGTTTTGCATAGGTACTGGATGACAGCAGAGGAGGAGGAGGCCAGGTAGTACGAGCAGCATCACTGTGAGCAAGTTATGGAGTGGCCGGGTGATGGGTGGTTTTCCTTGTGGGCACATGAATGACGCCAAAGTCCAAACGTGACGGCATTCAGGAAACTGGAGGCCTGGCTCTGCCTGACTACCGTCGTTGGCCTGCAGAGAGAGGCACGGCGTGACTCGTCGTCGGCATGGGATGAGCTTGCAGCTGTCGAACCGGTGAAATTACTTCACCCATGAGGCTCCTCGCCGTTGGTTTCGGTTTGGCAAAGCATCAGTACGACAGCTTCCTATTGGACACTGACTGACATCAGCATGATCACTGACTCACTGACATGTCACAGTTGAATGATTTATGGTTTTCTTAAAAACAGTCGTCCTGATCTACAAAAGCCAACAGCTGCTCAGAGCAATTAAACAAGGAAAAAGAATACTCCACCAGTCAAGTTATTCTCTAAAAGTCAACAGATCTTTCAACGCATCAGGAGTGAACCTAAATTGAAAGAAACAAACATGTTAAACAAGTGTTAACATAGAACCTGGTCAGTCTGACCGATGCTTTGCACAACTATAGGAATTTTCAAGATACCATACCACAATCAATCAATTAGGCGTACATTCGGAATGGTGGATTCTCTCAGAAAAAGGCACAATTATTCACTGCCTTTTTGCTTGTATACTCCCTCTACTACAATGTTACAAACTGGATACCAGGCACTGCCTCATCCCAACATTATCATCTCCATTAAGATTAGAATCTGTACAAACTACCTACCCTTCTACAACAATTCACTTGGGATCAAATGATTAAATAGCCATAGCTATTCCACTCAAAACAAACGCTTGTGTAATTCTCAGAAAAGAAATCACTTGTTATTTCTTCAATGCTTCTGGAGCTCCGCTTGGTGTGCTGCAAATGACTGTACCAGAAGCTTGAGAATTAGGCCTGGAGAAGCAATGTTTTAATTCATGCCGCTGCTTCACAGATCCTAATGCTAAGCTGGACAATGTCAATGACTACTGCTGTTCTCACAGCTGTAAGGCCAGATCAGGCTGCTTTAGATTAGCTGCCTTCTGCTTAACCGGTGAATCCGATGACTGGACACCAGCATTTAAGCTTGGACCAGAGTTGTTACCATTTAACAGCGAGGCAATCTTTCGATCATGGCCTGCATCGTGTACTGAATTGGTGGTTGCCTTCCCAACATCTCCATTCTGTGTTGGTTTAATACCATCAGCCGTTACTGGATGTCCATGGATATAACCGTTGGTTCTACCATTGACCGCAGAAAACATCCCTAACACTTGGGCATGTGTCATAGGAGCGCCTGAACCAAACATCCCTTGTCCTAAAATTTGATTAGTAGTGTTTGCTGAAGCATTAAATCCATCGATATTAGAGTGGAGGTCACCACCCTGGCAATGCTGGCGTATCTGAGGTGCTGATCTAGTATTATTATTATCCATACTGCCATAGGACTTGATAACTCCATTCTCATACTTTATTTTACTGGTGATTTCAGAGCTCTTATCCAAGCCTGATGATGTGGAAGCTACTGTTTGAATCCTCGACTGCTCTTCACCAGTAACACTCCCATTTGAGGACAGTCCAGGCTTGTGATAAAGTACATCATTCTTTGATGACATGTCAGAAGGTGGAGCGGTCAGCTGATAAGAGGGATTGGTGGATGCGACAGCAGGAGGGTGTTGAGAGTTTTGAGGTGGCTCACCATCTACAACCCATCCCGGGCCAAAATTTGTCCCAGGAGCCAGAGCCCGTCTGATACGGTTTGCTGCTAGATCCCAGGCAACCGTACCCAACTTTGCTGCAAACCGCGCCAAGCTACGAGCATATGCATGTTGTTGTTGAATCCCTACCTGGTTTGGTCATATAAGGGCAGAAATCAGAACAGAAATATTAGCATAGCAAGTTAGCCAAATATCATTTCCATCCCAGCAGGCAATAGATTGAAGACTATAGTTATATCAGACTGTTACACAAGTCAGTCTGTTCAAACATTTGTGAATTGTCAGCAATAGATGTTGGCGCCAAGCATCTTTTTTGTTTCATATCATGAGTAGAGCTATTCAGATCACTAGCTCAGCAGTCTTTCGATGTATATGCGCTCCATATTTATTCCATCTAACTTGTAACACCACCAGGTGACAGCTGAATTGCATTGCAAGGCCATTGACCAGTATATCATAATACCAAAATAAGCAGGTACCGGCATATTCTAGAAAAAAAAAAAGAGAATGTGCTTACTGGCAATAGTAGTTTCCTCTCATTATCAAGGGCAGCAAACAGGGAACTACTACTACGTGAGTCATGCTGATCATATGTACTCCGACGATCATCCTCCGAAATAGTAGGCTTCTTTGCCCATTTTGAAGACCCTAACAAATAAGAGATAGGAGTCAATGTCAACTAAAACTACAGCACACAAGCCATTACGATTGCTAAAAAAAATGAAGGAACTAACCTGAATATTCACCAACTTTATCTGTTCTTCTTGCACTAAAAGGTCCAAGCATGCTGTGAAAAGTGGACAGATCTTTTGTTGGGGTATTTGTATTACGAACTTTGTCTCCAGTCAATCTTTTTCTTACAGTTTCGGCGGTTTCTTCAGATTTGATTGTTTTTGCATTGGACAAATCTGGTGACACATCATCATTGATCTTGGGATTCTTGGGTGGCCTGCCTCTTCGAGCTGGTGGCTTGGGCGGTTCATCTTCTTCATCACTAGGTTGCCGCAAGTTCTCAAAATCCTTTTTGGCAAGTGCTTCAATAGACCGTGCCTAGAGAGATAAGTGAACATTTTAGAAATGCAGATACTTAGGACAGTAGTGGCTACTTATCAGCAATACAAAGCCTGTTGAGAAAAGTAGTTGACTTGCAACAACATATAATATTTCTAAAATGATAAAATGTCTTGTTGGAACAGATATGCAGAGGAAAAATAACAGGTATGGAAATCTACATGTGCCAAAACTGAATAAAGCAAATTACAAGTCTCATGTTTAAGCTACCTCCAAATATCAACAGGGAAGCCACAATACATATAGGGCCACCGGTGCATGTGATTCGGTAGGTCGTATAATCTTAGTACAAAAATTACCTGTCGATGGTAGACTGTATCTGCTGAATTATAAGACATGGCATTTCCTGTAAGTAGAAAAACATCACTCTGCATAAATAAGAAAAACAGGAGATATAAGATAATATCCACAGTACTGAATAAATAAGAAAAACAGGAGATATAAGATAACATCCACAGTACTGAATAAATAAGAAAAACAGGAGATAGAAGATACTAATATCCACAGTACTGAAGCACAAGTGTTACTCAATCCAGTATACTTAAAAAAAGATTAAACTGGAAATAGCAAAAGGACAGGGAAACAAAACAGAAGTTACAAAACACACAGTTAAACCAAAGTGGACAAGATAATAGTGCAGCATAGCACAGCACGCAGAACAAAAAATTAGTTCAGCCAAAGAATCAAATTAGAACCAGTTGTATGAAATAGAGACACTAATACAAAGCACAACCATCAGCAAAAACCACAGGCAGCATACCTCGAAATCCTCTAAGACAGAATACGAGTCATTCAAAAGCTTCTCACGGATTGTTGAGAAGTCCATGGGATTCTCGATAATTTCATGGTAATCTGGAAGCTGCAGAAACACATAACATGCAGGCACTTAGCATCGGAGCTCGCATCTAAAAACACAACAAATCTAGAGCTCAAATGCTCACCTCTTCAGGGTCCACAGGCTCCGAGAAAACTCCATAAGTATCCTTCCTGAGAACAGTGCAAGGTAAGCTGATAAGCATATGTATAATCCAAGCCATCGCAAGTAAAGCCTGGGGTTCTTATTGGACGAGAGTTACATCAGTATGGGGCCAAGGCACTCACTTCTGGAGCCTGTCGAGGATGAAGAGTAGCAACTTTTTGTCTGGGAGGGGTGTACCCGTGGGCCCGCCAGCCGACGCAGCATCCCCTGCTCCCACAAGCGCAAGGAACGTTAGCCAAAGAAAAATTCAAATCCCAGAACCACTTCGATAATGCTTGCTTCCCTCCAAGTCTCACCTTTCCCTGTCGCTTTCGCGGCATCCTTCTTCCCCTCCCCCGGCTCCTCCTGCAGTAGCGAAGAACCGAAACAACAACAATCAGAACATAACTCCACTACAACACAAATTTTTGCAAGACCATATCCGTTCAAAATCATCAATTTCCTCATCTTCGACAAGGGGTTGCAGCAAAAAAAAAAAAAATCAACCTTGCACCAAGCTCCCACTAAAAACGACGACTTTTTTCTGCCTCTTGAAGCAGGGACAGTGCTTTCTAGCACATCGATTGGAGAAAAAGGTCAAATCCGTCAAAACTTGTCAGATCTGTGTACTGTTCCCTTCGAAGGAAAGGATTAAAGCGCTGACAAGGTCAAGATCCCAACCCGGTATGGACTCCAGGGGAAACCAAAAGAATTCCAAACCCGCCCAAAAAAAGGCAACGCCCTCCAAGAAGCAAAAAAAAAAAAAAAATCCTCAAAGGCCACTGCCACCGCTCCGCTGATCTCCCGCCAGATTCCCCCCAACGGAGGCGAGCCGTACCATAAAACCCCAACAAAAAAAAATCCGAGCCCGCAGATCCAACCACCGCAGCTCCGCATCGCCGCGTGTCCCGCGGCCAAAACCCCTATGGAGCCCCCAAACCTCGGGAATTTTCGAAATTTTGGCGCGAGAGAGGATGCCCCCGACCTTGATGCCGCCGGCGAGGACGCTCCTCAGGCGCTTCTGCCTTCGCCGCCCGCTCCCGGTCCCGTCGTCGTCGTCGTCTGATAGATTAGGGCCCCTCCGTGCGGGTGAGTCTGCAGGGCTAGGGTTTTGAGCCTGGAGGCGGAGGCTGCGGCGCTGGAGGTCGAGGAGGGACGGCCGACCCTTCTTCTTGCGCCGCCGCTGCGGGGACGGCGTTTCCGCGGGGGTCGGCGGCGGAGAAGGAGGCGGAGGCTTGCGGGTCTTCGCCATCGAAGGCCGCACCGGCGACGGCGGCGGCGAGGTCGGGAGGGTGTGGGGGAACGTCAGGTGGTGGTGGTGTGATGGCCTGGGAACGGGTCGGGTGTGCGTGTGGCTCTTTTTTTCCCTGGGGCCTTTCGGTTGCGCCACGTTTGCCCTGTCGCGCGGGCCCGCTCCTCATGACATGTAGGGTAGGTGAGAAATGACCCCACATGGCAGCTGGAGAGGACAAAGTTCTCCGCGCTATCGGGTTCACAACTTCACATCGGCCGGCCCGGGGAGCGTCGGGTGGGTTGTGGGACCAGAGGCGTCTGTGTCGTGGACGGATCGATTGGCGCGTTCCCATAATCGTGTGGGTGTTTTTTTTTTTCATTTTTCTAGGAGTAATTGGATTGTGAGGCCGTGGGGCCATATGTCAGTCTGAGTAGTCGGTTTAATTTGTCGTTCTGTTTCCAGCGTTTCATTTTGCATTACTACTGTATTCAGGAGTGCGTCCGTGCTCGATGATCTTTTGAGCATGAGATGTTTCAGCGTGCAGCATTTTTCTCAAGCTTCAGCCATGGCAGCATCAAATCAAGGGCGAGCTCGTCGACAGAGAGAGAAGTGATACATCATCGTGACTTCGTGAGTGGGCCGGGCCCTACAAAAATCAATGTTCTTCCGCGTCCTGGCTACGCCTCCTGTACCGCAAAGGGGCGCAGGTCACACACACAACGGTGGCGCCTCCCGCCTCCACCGCCCGCTTCCGCTTGCAGTTGCACCGACTGGGACACTGCCGCCTCCCGATGGCCGCCGCGCCGTCACGGTGCCTTTTCGTCACCGGTCCACCGGTAAACCTCCAAAACCCTCAGAGACCCCTCGTCCTCTTCCTTCCAACTGCCTCACGCCTTGGGCTTCTCACCGGCGAAGCGGGCCGCTCGGTTTACTATTATGCGTGATCTAGTTTCGTTGTTCCCCAGTGTGCATTTGGGTGACTGGAATTTCAGAAATGTCATCGAGTAGCATATTAATCGAGGGTCACTGCATCGCATTGCATTCAAGCAAATTTGTCCAACGTCTAACGCGATTCTTCTCGCCTACATGCTGCATTTCCTAGTTAAAAAATCAGTGCTTAATTTGATTTTAATTGACAGACCCTTTATGAAGCCCAAGTGATGGCTTAAAGCCTTAAGACCATCTTAGCTGATTATAGGAGAATGGGCTACCACCTGTTACAAGAAGCTTATCAGGGCACTTGAACAATTCTGTGATCATATATGAAACACTATGTTCTGTACATTTTCTACTGCAGATGAACTAGGAACACTCCAGTTCCTGCTGCTATTATTCTATTCTGCCCATACCAATTACTCCGTAGCCAACATGTGACAGTCTAATGAAGTACTACGTTCTCCTGTTTTTGCCTTTTTGCCCATGCAACATGTTTGTCCTATCACAGTACTGCGATTGCCATTGCATCTTTTTTGGATAAAAACGTTTTATATGTCTGTTGTTTTCTTATAGCGTAGATCTACTTATTAGTGCATCAAAGCTTTTTATTTGTGCAGCCCAGAGTCTGTTAGATGGCCCATTGTTAGGAAGTACAAAGTAGATGTAGCATCTTTGGAATCACTAAGCAATACCTGAGCTGCAGATGAGCAGTTCTCTCACCTGCAATGACCTTTTAATTCTTTGTACATTGATCATAGTAGTATTGGTGAGACTACCACATGTAATGCGAAAAATAAATTTTCCCATTGTTCTTTTTGAAATATCATCAGGTCAAGGAAGAAACAAATGTCTTCATCATAGCAGTAGAAACTATATTTTAAGTCATTGCAGCGGAAAGTACTGTAGCAGAATACTCTTCACTGATCCTGTAGCATCATATCTGGACTATACATTTTAGATTGAACGGTTAAAAATATATATCCAAATTCCAGCTACATTACCACCTCTGAATTTAGTCCTCTAATTCAGAGGACCCCGATTTTGGAGCTATTCACTCCAGCTTTTTTTTCTGCTGTAATGAGAGTTATTGAATCCAATAGCAGTTTCTAGACATGGCCGAGATATTCCAGGAGGTACTGTATTTTCTTGTTTGGAAACTTTTCAGTGGCAAACAATTGATAATCTTGCTGTTTCGTTGTTCTTTTTATATAACATGACAAAAGACAATCCATTCATGAGTTTGTGGAAGCTGCAGCATTTGTTTACTCGTTTAAAGCTTGCTACCTGATATGCTCTTATACATCGTATAAATTAATTGAGACAACTCATACTGAATTAGGAATTATAATCTACTATTACACGCTCTTCTTTGAATTTTGTTGGAAGTCATGATCTGACAGTACCTTAGAGTTATCATTATTTTTTCGCTTTATACTAGAAAATCTGCACGGCAATTGCCGCGCTTTTCGTGTATGTTTTTATTGTGCATCTCTAGTTAAAGCAGTATATTTTAAATTTATTATTTAAC
>BCLG01003937.1:1528-15304 GCA_001602295.1 Zoysia matrella
TCTCTATCTACAAGGGAAAGAGCTAAATGACTTATAAAAGAAAACGAAGGGAGTAATTCTTAGATATCAAGGGTAACTCCAAAAGGGCCCTCCATTACAGCAGTTATTCAACGTGGAGTTCAATTTATGTAAGTATTACAATGTAGAACCCTTGTCTGCGCAGCAACAGATACGAACGTATAATTAGATGCCACAAAACATCCAGACCTTTTTTTTTTTTTTGCGAAGGCAGCATCCATCGACTGATCAATAACATATTCCGTGACAGCTGCTTCATAAACTACGAATATCAGGAAATGGCAAGACCAACAATCGAACACTATACAATATTATGTACCTAGAGCATGCTATCAGCTTGCAAAGGGGGAAAAAAAAATGCCCCGACAAGGTCAAAGGACAACAACTACATTGACTAACCACTTAACAACACAGAGCTTCAATGTTCGGTCAGGAGCATGCCTTTTCTGGCCTTCTGGCAGCTTAAAACTGAGCCATTTACTGGTGGAAACTTTTCCTTACATGCCACCGAAAATTACTTGACAACTTTCATGTATATGCACAAGCCTGGCTAACTACCCAAACAACAGACATCGACGATAGGTATCGCTGGCCTCTCCTGAAGTCTAGTCTTGCTAAAAAGGTTCTGGCATCTGACATCTGCCTCACAAATTTAGTAAACCGGCTCCAATTGTGAAACTCGAACAAACTTTTATTCATCCTAACATAGTTGAAGGAAAATGATGTTCCTGATGTACGACCTGAGTACAGCCTTGAGCTTCTTACTACTTGATTCAGTGATGTGTCATCCAGTCTTGCCACAGTATTTTCACCATTAAGAGGAATATTGCACATTTTAGCAGCACCTACAAGTTGCCGGAGAGTCCCTTCTGGACTGCTATCAGAATCAGTTCTCTCTGCATCCCTCAGGTCAAAACAGCCACAACATAATGCAGCTTTGTACCGAGCAAACATTTGAGCGATAGGAAGATAACCATCCCTTAGTAATGTATTATAGTAGCCAGCTGTAAGTTCAGACGGGTGTGAACTAGTATAATAGTGCCAATGTATGCCAGCAACCTTTCCTGAGATGGTCACACCAGTACCAGAGAAAACAGCATCCGCTATCATGCATAATCTCTCTCCATGGAGGAGAAGCATTCCTGAATACCACTCAAGGAAAAAACGACCATAAAGTGTATCCCAACATCCTCCATTAGTGCGGAAAAAACTAGTTTCTTCTATGTTCCGTTGCAAGCCCTCAGTGCCAGCTGGACCTCCATTATTCCACTCTTGCATCCCAAGAATCTGTGCTCGAGCACTCAATGATGCTTGCATATACTGTCAAAGCATAAGAAAACATAGATATCACAAAATCATGCGTAGGTAGTATCAGTATCAACTTCCAGAGTCATTCTGGAGAGCCATGTGATAACACACAGGAGAGTTTCACAATAAAATGCAGTTCATTATAACTTTAAAAAATAATGCATGTACCCATACCCTATTATGGCCAAATTGCGTAAGCTAATGCTACACATCATTACCTAACATATGGATGCCCCATCCCTCATTCAGCTGTAATGGGAGGATGGTAACCTATATAATATGGCCTAAAAATTGAAGTCACAAGTACCTAACACATCGCATAAGCCCAAGTATGGAAAACAAGGCACAGCAGCTTCTCATATATTCTAGTATTTTTTAAGTGGCTATAAGAAAAAAAAAATCTCATTTGGCAGTGTACCTTGTCATAACATTGAAATTCTCCGAGTTCAGGTAAGCTGTGTGGCTGATGTAGCTTCTCAGTTGAGCATGATGGATACCTAAGCTCACCTCCTGGACCCATTCCAACTTGAACTTCCTAAAAGACGACAGTTGTATGAGGGCTACATGTTTTTGGTGGTGTAAAATTTAATATCTATGTTATATAGAAGCTTCGTAATCATTTTTCTTTTTCAAAAATATTATATTTTAAATACCAAGGGAGAATACAAACTGTTACTATGGGCCCAAGGTAATCTCCGAAAGTATCACGGAAGCTCCTCATGAAGTCTGAGTAAGCTTGCATTGGTGACCTTCCTTTCAAAACAGGAAGAATATCACACCCCAATGAGATGTATTCTTTGTTTCTCTGTTGGTATCTATCAGTAAATGACAAGTCTGGACACTTTTCCATCTCTTCAAGCACCCATTGTGGAAGAGGAATCCTAGAAAGAAAGGAAACACCAACTATTAATCACAAATGAGAGACAGTTTTGCAGTTAGTGGTCACAAAATGAGATATTTTCGTGGACATAGGTGCAGGCCGTGAGTCAATCGAATTTCTACCACAGCAATACATGAATAATAGTTAGATTAATGTGCTGTTATCTTCCTCATGCCTAGAATAAGAATGCTCCGGAAAGCTGTACTCCTAATCCCACGAGATCACCAAATAAACAGTAAAAAAACCAACAACTCAATTTGCTACACTAGTCAACTCACAGCTCACAAGCAAGCATGTACTGTACAAAAGAAGTGAAGAATAAGCTAAAAAGAAGGCATTTTTCCTCGTGCTGGGCGGAAATGGGAGACACACCAGAGGGGGTCATGCGGTCCCGCGCCACACTGGTGGAAGGCAAGGATGGCGCGGACGCGGAGGCCGTAGCTGCGGACCATGGTGGCAAGGTCGAGGTACCCGGCCCAGTCATACACCCCGGGTGCCTGGCGCTCGACGACACCCCACCAAAGCTCCAAAGCGACGCCGGCGACCCCGGCGCTTGAGAGCGCCGCGAGCGAGGCGGCCATGGCGCGGCGCCGCGCCACGCGGCCTCCGGGGCCGACGGCGTCAGCTGGGAGCGTGACGTAGACGGGCACCCCCGGGAGCGCAGCTGGCGGGGGAGGCGGCGAGATGTGGAGGATCTCGCCCCCGCCACCGCTGCTGGCCCCCGAGGAGGAGGAGGACAAGGACCAAGAAGCGGGAGAGGAGGATGGGCGGCTGCGGCGGAAGCGAGACGAGGAGGAGGGGGAGGAGGCGAGACGGATAAGAGACGCGCGGCGGTAGGAGGTGGAAGTGGCAGGAGGGGGCGGCGGCGTGGTGATCGTCGCCATTGCAGAGAGGGGGAGGGATGTGTGGTTCGTCTCTCTCGACGGTGTCCGGTGATGGAGCACACGACACGACCTGCAAGTACACGTCGCAGTCGCAGAAATTGCTTGGATGCTCAACTCTTTTTTTTCCCCCTCATGGATAGTTATACTGCTAAAAAAAAATCTTTTATATACTAGTAGTGTACATTGACAACATAAAAACCATGAAACAAACAATGTTAACAATTTTTGTGCTATTGATGATCAAATTTATAAAGGATTTAATTTAGAACTAAATTTGCACATGAACACATTATGGATGTAAATAAATGTATGGGTAGCAAATTATTTTGATTTCTGGTCTTTATATTTGTCAAATGGTATGGATTTTTTGGTTGAAAGTTTTTAGCACCTCTAAGCATGTTTGTTGGTGAAATTTTCAAGTTTCCAACGTTTGCACTATTCCCACCTGAGATGAGATGCAACCCTCATGTTGTTAGACGAAAGTATGGACAACCAAATATCTGTAAATCAAAAGTTGGAGGAAAAGGAGTGGGCACAAATGCAGGAGAGACATTGGGCGGCTATGTTTGGGGTTCAACTGTCTTTTATGTCTCTTTGAGCGACAAGTAACATTTTTTTTTTTTGAAGGGTGACATATACATATTATTTTTGCGCATGAGCAGGGCCTAGTCAATCTCGTATGTCATGCATGGTCATCACCATTAGTGCTATCATTTGAAAAATATAAACTATAGTGTTTTAGAGGTCAGAGGTAGATTAGCCTTCTATCATCCTGAGGAACATGGTATATGGATTGGAGTTCAACTGACCCATCCTGACTTTGCTAGGGATGGATGCAGCCCGTAGGACTCGAATCCGAGATGGCTAGCCCTCCCACTACAATGAGCTAACCACCCGAGTTGACACTTGTTGCCCAAAACTACAGATAGCTAGATCGTTCATTACTCATATGTTTTAAACTATTATCATCAAAGTAATAATTTTAGTCTAAATTTGAACTAGATTTGTTATCTAACGGCGGATGGAGTATTGCACAAGGCACAAAGTTAAACATCCAGCTATGCATATAACCACTTTTGAGATTTGGAAACAAACCATAGTGTATACCTAGAGTTTTATAAATATGAGATAATAAACATGTGGTACGACCTAGCTAGCGGTACACAATCCAATTACTCAACTACTCTACAAGACAGACAAACTGCTTCATCTTTATTTCTTTCTCTTCTTTTTTTTTTCTTTTGAGGGAGCTTTCCTAGCTAGTTCTTGGCCATAGAAACGAAATTCAGACACATCGGCTGCAATGGCCTGATGATTTGACGCATCTTTTCCAGAGACTCTTTTTATGAAAACAAAACTATACAAAACGGTTTCATCATGCATGATCTCTCTTTAACTTATGAGTGCCACCTATTATTGACATGCATATATATAGGTAATTTCCACCCTAAAAAGAAGACATGGAGAGCCTTTTGTTACCTGTAATTTCAAGAGAGATCCAGGGTTCACCTCAATCATTTTTTGCATCATCAAAATAAAACAAAAAAAAAAGAATGTACTTCACGGCAGGTCACCTGCACCCTTTCTTTCGACTGAAGCAAGTTCAGTCAAATGTCCTATTGTAATTTGTTTCTGCCAACAAAACTTAGGAGTACAAACACTGATCAGTTCGTTCAAATAGTATGCTGCTGCTCCTATATAACGGCGAACAGATTGCTAGCTAGGCTATGCCAGACCACATCTTCTGAAAATTTCGTTTTATTGATTTCAACACCCTGCTGACAAATTAAACGCGCATGGAGAGCATCAACACAACAATCAGGGTCGTGCTCAGGGCGGTGACGGCCGCCGCTGCGGGCGTCGCTGCCGTGGTCATGGCCACCAGCCAGGAGACGAGCGAATTCTTCTTCTTAGGCATGCAGCTGGAGGCAAAGTTCCAGTACTCGCCGGCGCTGGTGTACGCAGCTACCCCATCCCCATGCTTGAAGAAAAATTCGATCGATCATGCATCGATATATCCTATATATATATATACTACTGTATGCTCCAAGCGCGCACTGAATCGAACGCTGTTGTTGACAGGTTCTTCGTGGCTGCCAACGCCTTGGCCTGCGCCTACAGCCTGCTCGCCCTCATCGTGCCGCCGGCGAGCCCTGTTGCGAGATTCGTGCTTATGGCCGATGTGGTGAGTCGTGCTCCTCGTGGTTTTACGATAGAGTAGAATTAGCCTAATTAATTAAATAAATGGGGCTGATGATATATATATATATATATACTCCTATGATCGATGCATGCAGATTGTGGGCATGCTGCTCAGCGGCGCCATTGGGGCTGCCGGCGCCATATCGGACGTGGGGAAGAACGGCAACAGACACACCTTTTGGCTAGCGATCTGCGGGCAGGTAGAGAATTTCTGCGAGCATGTCGGGGGCGCTATCATCTCCAGCCTTGTCGCAGCTATCCTCTGCTTTTTGGGTCTCATGTATTCCATCTACATAGTCACAAAACCCCTGCCGTCGCCATGACCTCTTTTATTATCCTATGTTACTGTGATCTTAATTTCCTTCAGAGAAAAATGACATGTAAGCTTCAAACACAATTAACTAGCTTTGACGAAATTATCCATACTGTTCCAAGCTACCGGCGTTGTATTGACTTATTTTTTAAAAGAAAAATTGATTTCAAGAATGGGCTACAGGTATTTATCAGTTCATTAATTTCAAGAATAGAATATATAATGAAAATGTAGTATACAGGGAAGGAATATACAACATGTAGGGAAAAACTAAAACTAAAAGGGACTAAAACTGGTACGTGTGATCACTATAAATGTGCGCTGTCATATTGAGGGCTTGAAGCATGGCTTCTCCTCGCTTGTTCACCGTGAAGACACACAGACCACCGTTGTTTACATCAATTGCACGAAACCTGCCCTAGTCAATATGTTTATCACATGAAGGATGTGCATCAAGCTCAAAATTTCACCCAAGGGGAAAAAAAAAAGGTCAAACTTGCCTCTCGGGAGGGAGACCAAGAGCTGTGCAGATGAGAGCCCGCAAAATAGATTTGTGTGTAACTACCAAGAAATTTTCTCCCTGCCAATTAAGAAAAAAAAATAGACAGTAGATAGTAAATACCTGAAGCGAATCGAGGGTAAACCCAAAAGAAAACGATTAGGATGTTCATACTGGAGTAAGCAAGATTTCCTCCCATGCTTGCCTTGCTGTTCCCCACAACTCCCTAAGTGGGTATATGCCATTAACTTGGAAATTTGAAGGGTCCTCCCTCCATTTGGTGTACAACTCTGGATACTGCTTCTTAGCATCCGCTGCCTCCAGGTAGATGATATGGTCAGTTTCAGAAATGAGCAACAAGAACTTGAGTTAATTAGAAGGCTTATGAGCATACCATTGGTCATGCCCTCTAAAAAGAACAGGTGTGCCTCTTTCAATGAATCAAGAAAAACAAGGGGCTCTTCCTTTCCTTGCCATATGATTTCAGCAGTTGACTGAAATGGTGTTTATACCTTGTGCAGTTAGGCAGCAGCGAACCATGTTGTTCCTAACTACATTCAGGTGGTGTAGACTAGCTAGAAATTGGAACCTTTGCTCGCGAGATAGGACTAGAGAAGCAAACGTCAAACTTAATGTTTGCAAGAGCATCTCGACATTTCTCTGCTTGCTTGACACCAGTTTCTGTTAACACAGACAGATTTGAGCTTCCCTAGACAAAGGCAACGATTTCATTAATGAATTCAAATATGCAACTTATTATCCAGGAGTAAAACAAAGCTTTTACTTATTAATCTGTTCCCCACAACTCCCTAATCCACTTGAAATTACCTGCCACATACAAATTTTATGGTACTCTTAATAAATTGGCACTACTGGAATTCACCAAATTCATACCCTCACTGTTTTAGTTCAAAAAAAAAGGTCTAGTAAATTAAAGTCGAGAGAAAGCTATTGAGGCAGAGCCCTCTGATAGAAATCGAGCGCTAACCTGAACACGGCTTTCCGCATTCCATGAGCTCAAACCGTGTCTAACAAGAGTAATCTTCTTTGACGATGTTAGGTTCCTGTTCGTAAGTGATGTTGTTGCTCCTTTAAAACCGTAAGCGGCACCAGTTACTGAAACTTCATCATCAGGAGGGTTCTGTAGTGATACATCACTCAGACCGCTATGAGTTGCTCTGATGGTAAGAATCCTCAGCTTGCCTGCAGAAGCTAGAATAACAATTTCATTTATTGTTTGCCAATGCAAAATCAGAATGTAAGTTTACAGATAGTCAACGAAACATTTGTACTATTCTACTAAATCAAAGTACGACAGCTGCAAAGGATTCTGAAGAGGATTAAGGAAAAGCAACAGTCTATAGGGACAAACATGTTTTGGTTTCATCACAGTGAAATCCACTTGTTACTACTATGGTAACTGAAACATTATATGTAGTCCTAGCTGAAGTAGAAATAATCGCGGAAGATACCGGTGGGGTTGCGTAGGTGAGGAGCTGCACGGGGAAGCCGGCGGCCGCTGAGGGCGGGCAACGGCGGCGGGGAAGGTCTCGTCATGGCCGCCCAAGCGTAGCCCATGTGTTCGCCTTCCTTGAGGCTCGAGTGTGTTCCATAATTTTCTCTGGAGGCCAAGTGAAGTGACATGTGGACTACAGAAACCGCATCGCTAGATAGCAATCCATTGACGGCTAGTGAAAAGCTTCACATGATGCTGTACTTGTCATACTCACAAACCACAAATTCATGGAGATATTTGCTCCGTCTCAAATTACTCCCTCCGGTAACAAAATAAAAGACGCTTAGGACACGATTTAAAAATACCAAAGAGAGGTTAAGCAAAGGATATGTTTCCTAGTTTACCCTTATTAAATATAGATAAAGTCAAGGGTAATTTAGTCTAGCGCGCACAAAAGTATCCCAAACGACGTAATTTCTGCTACTCGTGAATATAAGTTATTGTTCTCAAACTTTTTTAAATTATAAATCATTCTCTCCTCTCGAAACATTTTTTTCTCATTTCAATACATTTTCACTCTGTCTCTCTTCTCTTTGTTTCGAAACATTTTTTTTATTTTTTTTATTTCTGTAAGCTTCAAAAGGAATTATAAAACAGAACAAAGGAGTAAGTACAGAAATCGCCAGAATCTCGTGGAACACTGGAACGATGCAGTTCGCTGCCAGTCAAACATAAGTTCCACATAAATCCCAGCCAAATTCATGGCATACGGTGTCGTGAGTTTTAAACATCTGTCACATTCATCAACCACTTCGTACATGCATAAACATTCACATAAACAGAATCATAGAATCTCAAACTAGCATTACACATCTGTCTCCGAATATCTAGATCCAGAGAAGATGTTCAAGATCTCAGTCCAAAAGAAATATCCGTCTTTCTGTTTAACAACTGGCGTTTCCTAGCGTTGATACCCGTATTTCTCATACATTATTGCATATCCTGCTGGGCAAGTGGGCATGAACTAAAGCAACACTTCTGAAAATCCAAACTGAACTGCTTCAGTCATAACAGCAGGCTAAAAATACAGTCGTACACAAGCCATTGGCTCAAACCCCCACTTGGAGAACAGTGATCATTCTCAATGGAAATAACCGAGGACCTGGCCGCCCACGTTCTGCCTGATTGCTTCCTCATGATCCAAAACACCATTGGGAGTGGTAATCACAACGTAGCCCCACTGCAGCATAATAGTTAATTTGCAATGATAGGTTAAAAGTACTCTGTTTCTTGAACATAACAACAGTCACTCAAAAGGATACAACATAATATATGTAGTCAAACTACAAGTTTAGATAGGTGTTGTTCTTTCAAAAAAAAAGTTTAGATAGGTGTTTGTAACACAAGTTCGTAGTTTCTGATGCATTCATTTTAGCCACCAAATTTCTCTAGATATCAACAGACAGTGAGGAACTCTGAGGTCGTGTAAATGTTGAGCAGATAAGATACCTGCCGTGTTGGAAGTATCCGGATTCTGTATTGTTCTATTTCCTTGGCTCTAAGATCCTGCCTATAAGTAAGAGCTTTGCAATCTTTAATGCGGCCGTGAAGCTCCACATTAATCCTACCAACTCTGTGTGGATCAGTGACCTCGAAGTTTTTGATGTACCCTGCGAGGCGTGGATAAAATTTTAGCAGTGAAAGACGGTTGATGTATCGTGATGTTTTCGTTTCACTTGCTAATGGAAGAAACAAAGCTGAAGCTAACAGTAACATACAGGAAATCAATCATGTCTTGTAAACAGGGCATTTTACTTTCAACTACGGAAATCCAGCGGAGTGGAGCGAAGGGAGGAGATAGACAGAATACCTCGGTGCTTCATGATGTTGAGGAAGGAGATCATGACGCCGGAGATGGGTTGGAGGAGCGCCGTAGCCTTCCCCCGGCGGTCCGCGTTGACCATGGTGCGCAGAGCGTCGTTCAGGATCCGGCGCCCCATGACGACGATCCCGTCCGCCGCCGCCGGCAAAGACCCTAGTTAACTAGACAGCCGCCGCCGCCGGCGTTGGGGTGGAAGGATCTCGCTTCGCAGGCCGCAGGACTCTTCCTCAATTCCAGATGGGCCGAGCCGAAAGAGAGGTCTAGATGAAGCCTTGATCACGGCCCATCGTGTCTTTTGGTATGGGCTCCTTGTTCTGACACGGTGACAACACGCGGCTCCATTCCGTTTGTGTTTTTTACTGAAACTAGCGAGCTGCAGTATCCGATCAATCAGATTCGGCTGTGCTGATCGATGATTCACGGCGGTCTCTGGAGGAGCTTCGAGCTTGCGTTCTCCCAGGCAAGGACCACGTCCCCCGATCGCACGCCAGGAGCCGGGCGATCGACCCCGGTGGCGGCGTAACCTCCACACGCCCTACCAAACGCTCGCGCCAAGGCCAGGTCGCCACCGCGCAACGCTGTCGGAAAACATCCATTCCATCGGCACCGTGGTGACGGTGGTCGATGGTGGAGTAAATGTTTTATAAAGTGAGATGCGGGTGTGAAATTGTAGTAAAATTTTTATTTATCTCATTTATTGATTTATTTATTCGACGATTTTGATGGTTGGATGTGATTGTATGGGTGCTGAAAAAATCCGCTTATCACACCGGCTCTGCAGGTTGTTTTGCTCGTCGCATCGCGTTGCTTCCGTGCTTCTCATTCATCGGTCAGATGCAGAGAGGTCGGTGCCCTAGGACCGTGAGGTGCTGCATATATGGACCTCATCGATCGCCGCAGCGGCACGGGGATCTTGAGCAATGGCAGCGCTCACGTAAAGGCGTACAGCCACTCGTGGTGTGGTGTTACTGCGTGGCATCACTATTTAGACATCATCTTCGTGCCAAGGACTCAGAGCGCTAATGCGAACCGTGGGCATTTCTGAAGATCATGGCCGTGATGGGCATCGTCAGTCACCGAGTGCGACGGATCTAGCGCTCATTTGTGCCCCGCCCACGCAGTAATTAAGATTCTGGCGAAGCAGCTCCTCGGCCTTCGCTTTGGATGGACAACTTGTCCAAAGAGCAGTTTCTGGCCGGCAACCTGGCTGCAGGATTAGCAAGAACACGCGAAAGTTCAGATTTCATACCAGACTTGTCAGTCACTTCTAAGCACACTGATCTCAAAAACTTTTGACGATAAAGTGAAATTTATTTATTTTTAATAAAATAAATGATCAAAGTTAATGTTATAAATCAATGTCGATTATAATTTGAGAACGGAGCAACTACTTATTACTATCAAATAACGTTGAGATAAAGATCTCGATGAGATATCCCCTCAGGTTTCACCTCATGAGCAATCAGTGTCTCATCTTCTCAACAAGACAGCAAACACCAACAAACCCCGTGCAGTTGCAATGAGGAACATTTTCATGTTATGGCACCTGCTGTGTCGCACCATGTTGCTGAAAGAATTTTCTCGGTGTAACCACCAAGAGACGCATGAAAGCTCCTCTTATTCTTATTTTAAAAATTGACAGGTTCTAAGGACGTCAAATTGTAGTTTTAACCATAAGTGACATTACATATTTTTATGTATAGTCCAATGCCCGTGCTTCGCTACGAGTAGATGACATCCGCATTGTTTGATTTAAACTATAACTCTTCACACTGCTTGTAGCGTTACAAAAGACTAATTTTGGTGGTAAGCCTCGACAGGATTCAAGGATTTAACATTTCTATGTTACACATAAGTGAAACTATGCCAAGAATAAACTGCAAACATCGTTGCTTGCTGCTCGCTTCAATATAGCGTGCAATAGCTCCAAAGTCACAGTTGACATTTGACCAGAAAAGTTAAAATAACACCATCTTCTCTACCAATGTCAATAATATGGCTGATAAAGGGCACCAACCATGTGATCCATACTCCCTCTATTTTTAAATTGATGTTGTCGTTGATTTTTAACATTAACTTTAATCATTCGTTTTATTTAAAAAATTAATTTAAATGCATAATATTTTGTTATTATTTGATTTATTATTAGTGCTATTTGAATCACAACTTAAAATTTTACACATTTAAACTAATTTTTTAAATAAAATAAATAGTTAAAGTTGATATTTGAAGTCAATAACGACATCAATTTAAAAACGAATGACGTAATAATATTGGAGTCCATACTATACTAAATGGAAAGCAAGCTCTTCTTGGGCAAATTTGACACTACAAAAAAAAGTGACGTGTAGAAGCACTTAACTATAGACATTGTCTAATTTATCTCTATATATGTTATAGAGACATATTTTTGTGACATTTTAAAATGTGTCTCTTGAAAAAAAATGGCTTTATGAAAAAAAATGCATTCATAGATGTCTCACATATAATAAACATAGATGCACTTTTTTGTGACATATTAAAAATAATTATATCTTATAGAGACGTTATTAAAGGTATCTTGTGCATATTTAAAGGTACTATTTTAGTAGTTTGCTGATAACTAATAAAAATAATACTTCAAACATAAACCCATTGTGATATGTGGTTAAGTTGGCTAACAAGGCTATATAAGTTATTCTCTATGAGGTCTTGAGTTCAATGATTCACAAGCACTAATTTTTTTCATAATTTAATGATCTCTCTATATTCGTAGAGACAGAGTAATATACTTTAAAATGATGTCTCTAATTTGGTAGAGTCCATTTACTAAAACGTCGCTATGATCGTCTAGAGACAATATAATAATGTCTCTACTATATAAAAAAAATGTCTCTGCAATCCAAGCCAATTCTCTTGTAGTGTTGACCAAGTTGTTTTCTGTTTGGTTCCATCAGAGCATAGTTGCATGACAGGCACTGAGGCACAGGCAATTCCTGCAGAAGAATGTTGAAAGTAAGTGAGCATTCACGTGAATGTGGGCGAGTAACACAGTCTAGAATATCATGTGGATGAACAAACAATAAAAAAGAGCTTTAGTGGTTGACTAAAAAAATTTATGAATCATCAAATGTACCTGCATCCGTGCAGCACCACTAATATCAACCCCTAGGTCAGCCTGATGAAGCATGCCAAAATCATTTGCCCCACCGCTGATTGCCAAGGTCAACATATGTGATACATGTTTAACAGTAACTTGAAATTCGTACACTATGTTAATAACACCAAAACTTAGATGGTTGTCTGTGATAGTGGCAATCCAAAAAGAAGTAAAATTAACACCTCCTTCAAATAACACACACACAGAGAGAGGGAGAGAGAGAGACTTTACATAGTTGCATCTTTTTGTCTATTGAACCACACAGAAAAAAAAAAGACTTGAGACACATCTCGAATTATTATGTCTATTGTCCAACTACACAAACAAAATATCTGATCGAATCACACATTTGGTAGCACTGGCTTGAAGCATAGGAAAATAAAAGCCAACAGGATCGAGTTGTGGAGGGGATTACCTCAAATCTGTAGAAACTTTAGCATCTGCCAGTCCACCGCTTAGCCAATCCAACCAGTCGTAGTGACTGCAGACATTGAAACATACGAATGGCAGCTGAGACCAGGAGTCAAACACTTGGTGAGCGCCACCATGTGTAGCTTGATAGCAATCTTAGACCACTTATGTGCACCATGTCAATGCAGAATATATAAAACATATGAATGATCTAATGACTATGACAACACAGTACTTAGTACTACTATCACATTCCGAAAAAGACTCTTAACTCTGGAAGAGGCGGTGATTATGCGCTGATGTACTTCGATGTTTGTTTCAAAAACCTGTTCCAGGAGGCGGTGTCAAGGGTGTCTAGCATAAACAGCTCCTCCAGTGGCTTACCCTTGGACTTCGGCTCGAGGTAGATGCGGAGCGGGCCCAGCAGGTTGCACCTCACCTGGTCGAAGAGCGAGATGCAAAGTGATGTCGTCAGGTATCCGTGGTCAGTCTTGGCTGGGGTCCCTGGTCTGCGCTGCATTACAGGAAGCCGAAGGAGTCGATGATGGCGATTGTATGCAGGTGATGGCGCGGCAGGTTGCAACAGGCGAAGGCGTGGTGAGGCCAGCAACTGGATGCAGGTGAAGGCGCGGATCTGCGACATACTGAAGAGACGGCAGCGACTTGGTTTGGTGGCTACAGGTGAAGGCATGGGGATGGGCGGATCTGCAGCATTCTGAGTTCGAATGGCGGCGGCTCGGCGGGTTGGAGCCCGCGTGGGATGAAAGTTGGGGGGGAGGGGGGG
>BCLG01003937.1:15309-43972 GCA_001602295.1 Zoysia matrella
GGGGGGGGGGGGGGGGGGGGGGGGGGGGTGTTGCTACAGTGTCATCTTCAACCTCGCGAGAGTCGTCTCCATGGTTTTTACGCTGCTCCTATTAGAGTTCACTTTGCTACTATCAACTGCCCCTAGCAGCTGCTTCAAATCAAGAAAATGGTAATAGAAGATTTCTTCTAAGCTCTTCCAGTTACCACACGTAGGTTCGGTCTTAGCTTCTCCCTGAACGAAGCGATGGCTACTGCTTGAGATCAGCATTTTTGTCTTCGACAAGGGGGGACCCGAGCCTAGGATGGTCTCCAAGAATATCCGCCCCTGCTTATGGGGCGGGGAGCGTGCGAGGGATGGCAGGAACGGGTGGGCAGGCGGCACGCCAAAGCAGGGCAGAGGAGACCGAGGTGGGGCCGCGCTGGAATGGGTCAGAGGCAGGGCTTGCGGGGGCGGGTGTGCTGGGGCGTGCTGAGCGGAGGCGGGCCGCGCCGAGGTGGGAGGGTGTGCAAGAGCGGGGTGGCAGAAGGAAGAGGAAGGTGCGGCTGTGCAGGGCTGGGTCGGGGGCGGTGGTGCACGACGCTGGAGGTGGGAGGCACCTATCGGCGCAAAAACCAGTGGCGGAGGGGGCTGATCCAGCTGTAGACGTCAGATGAAAATCGGACAGCTCAAATCGCTTGCTGACAGAAAAGCGAACCTCACCAATTCCCTCTTTTATAGAAGTAGAGAGATGTTTTGCACGTCTCTTTAGGTTTCTCTTATGTCTCGGAAAATTCTTATTCTTTATGTTTTGATAATGAAAATACTATTTTTTTAGGGAAGAAAAATCCTACTCTTTTTATTATTCCGTCATAAAGTTCGACATATTCATGTCGTTGGACTTATTAATTTGTGTTATTCGGCATGCATGAGATCGGTGTATTGAAAGGCACATCACACGAACCTTCATGAAACACTGGCTGCGGATTCCGTAAGTCACGTGGGAGATCTTGACCTCGATTAACGAAAAGTCATCATATTATATATAGTAGAAATGGAATTCCAAATTAAACAATGCAAATTAAACACTTGGATCTTCAAACTTAATATTGGCAGTTAATAAAATGTGATTCCCATTCAAACAAGGCAAATTAAAGCATCAGCGATGGAGTTGGGATACATATAAATCCCCCTCGCGCGACCTTATTATTGTCGAAGAAATAAACACACACACACACACACACACACACACACAGATATGAGATATGAGAACTTAATTGGTGATGGTCTTGACGACGAGATCGTCCAGGTAGTCATGTACGGTGATGTACTTGGTGTCCGGGTACAGCTTCGTGGCCTCGACGCCGACGGAGGCGTTGATGGTCTGGTCGCAGACGCCGGCAGCCACCGTGGCATGCACCATGGCCAGCTGAAGGTTGAGCGGGAATGGAGACTCGTGGATCCTCTTGACGAGCTCCTCTTCCGGCACGTAGCACCTGTCAAGGGTCTTGCCGGTCTTGTCCTCCCAGAGGGTGACGAGATGGCTGAAGGAGCAGGTGCTCGCCGGAGGCCGCACGTACAGGATCTTGTTCAGCGTGCGTGGGTCCTCCACGGCTTTGATGACCAGCTTGCCCATGTCAACCTCGTTCACAAAGATGACCCGTGTGTTTTCGTCGCCGAAGATGGTGGCCGTGGTGGCCGGAGGGCCATTCACCTGAGGGTCGCCGAGCCGTGGTAGTATGAGCCACTGCGTCCAGTAGCTGCAGAAGAAGGTGTGGGGGATCCCGGACGCTCTCACGGCTTCCCGGGTCCGAACCTTGGCCAGCAACATGCTTCTTGGCGGCTCCGTCAACGCCTCTCCGTCGATTTGATCCACGTCGACGCCGTACTCGGACGGCACAAACCTCTTGACGTTGCCGCCCGCTTCCTTTATGGCTGCCAAAATCTTGAGCTGCCCGGCTCCTAGCTGGTCGTCCGCTCCATGGTGGCCCACGCCGGAGATGACGATGTCCGCTCCTTTGCATGCCGCCACCAAGATCTCGTGGTCGTTCAAGTCGCCCTACATTGGAATTGGAGGGAGCATCGATCAATATATATACTTTGTTCATTTATTTTAAAAACGTAGGCTGGCCGGGAGCATAATTAATTAACGTACATAGACAATGTTAGCTCCGCGATCCTTGAAAGCCTCCAGAAGCTTCATCCTGGCAGCGGGGTCGCCGGCGGTGGCCGGGCGGACAAGCACGGTAGTCGGGTGGCCGGCGGCGAGGCTCGCGTTGACGAGGTGGCGCCCCATCATGCCCGTCCCTCCAATCACCAGGATCCTACTAGTGCTAACACCCCGCATGACGATTAAGTATACTGTTCTTTGGTAGCTAGCTGGAGTGAGAATATATATGTGAGATCGATAGTAGCTTAATTTGGTTAAGGCAACGAGTGAGTGTGGTGCTAGTTATCCTGGTCTTAATTAGTAGCCCATTTATAGACTATGGAATAGTATGTATATGGTTGACTAGATCGATTCCCCGGCCGGGCTAGATTCGATATGAACCCTAAACTGACCGGACACAGGCAGCCGGTGGATCGATGCAATGAATAAGTTAGGTTAGGGTACTCTACACTGCAATGTTACAAGTGGGATACTGGAATGTAGTACGCAAATTATTTAGCCATGCCTAACACATGAGCATTGTATGCGGCGCTTAATTCTGTTCTAAATGCTTAGTACAGTTATAATATGTTTAGCGTGTATTCAAAAAATTCAATAAAATGAATGATGAAAGTTAAATTTAAAAGTGTGAACGGAGGGAGCAGTACTCTAGATCATTAAGCTCTTCGTGATCGATCTATGAATGATAATGCATCTGCAGTTGCCTGGTAATGCATCGATCTGCAATTGCTGGGTAACTTCCAGTGATCAAGTTGAGAGATGGCAGTAAGATGGGGTAGGTGCAGGAGTTGAATACTCCATTGTTACTAGCATGCATGTTGCCATGTTGGAATTGTTCTCGCAGCTTAACTGTGCTACGACTTGTGCAACTTGCTCGTACGCTTCTAGAGTACTAGTCTCTCGATCGGCACCTTCTATGGTAAGCTCGCTCCACCTTCGTCTTCGTCAGTTCGTCTTCTGGAGTGCTGGTCAGAGGATGGAGCAGCGGTTCATTCCCTGACGCACCAAAGCATTGCAGTCTGGTTACCGTGTTCTTCAAACAATATTGTATATTTAGCACCCAGAGAACAGTTAAATTATGTCCCAATTAAACTGCTGATGAATGAATGAAGAATTTCAATTCACCAGATTGTCATCGTGCTGAAGAAATCAAACAAAAAACAGAGTGCGCTCTGTAGTCTTTTCTTCTCTTCAACAGTCGGGCGCGTAACCATGCAAGTTGGACGCGGCCCACTAATGAAGGAGATGCTAGGGGGTGGTCGGAAGTGGGCGGAGCAGCCCAGCAAGCAGCTCGAAAAGGTCCCAAATAGATAAAATTCAGCCCACGTATCAAAGAGATGATTTTTTTTTTTTATTATTCTTTCGGAAACTTGTCATTGTCAGTTGGCTAGCTTGATTAATTATTCCAACAAATTAAACCATCTCATGCATGTTATGCTAGTACAATAATATGCTACGCACACCTAGGTTACTCACCATCGTAATAATCTCTTAATTACAGTCAATCCTTCTCAACATACTACCATACACCAAATTTTTATTATTGAAGGGGGGGAAGGGGGAAATTACATTCTACCTCGAGACAGTGCTGCTATCTGCATGCTAATCTACACAAGGCACAGGAGTTTGATTTCCACGAGTTGTGCCAACGGCGCGACGACAGATGGACTGATCAGCTAGCTATAGCTAGGGCTGCCGGCCGGTGGCGGTCGCTGCCGGCGGGATCTTGGGTATGCCTTGCTTGTGCAGCTCCGACATGACGCTGTCCAGAGACGGCGGCTTCAGGCCAAGAGGAAGCGGCAGCCACGGCTTCACTAAAACATCTCCAATGGCGGCGTCGATGCTCTCCTTGGACTGCATTTAATTAATTTCGTGATTAATTACTAATTACTCGAGCTAATTAATTTCAAGAACGAATTGAAGATGAATAAGCTTATGTACATACCGGGTGGGCGTCGAGCTGAAGCTGCGAGGTGCTGCCTGTGATCTGCGGAGGCGGCGGCATCCGCGGTCTGTACATGGGGTGCGGCATCATCGTCCCCGGCACCGGAGCAGGAAACCTCGGCAGCTGAAATTCATCGATCTAGCTTGATCATAAGCAGTTTTACATCATGCAAGCAGTATCTATCTGAATCTGATGACGACGCTGATCAGTAAACTGGAGTAGAAATTACCATGGCTGCGGCTGCTGCTGGAGGCATCTGTGGCACCGCCTGTGGGCCCCATTTCCTGGCACCCTGCACAGAGGAGAGCCTCTCAGTTGCATTGACTGCATACCAAGTAATAATGCCAAAATAAAAGTGACTACTCCTAGGAGTACTGGAGGCGAGTCACATGCAATCAAACGCACGTTATACTGCTGGTGCCAGAACACCGCAGGGTCCAGCGGCGCCCACGGCCGCGGCGGAGCCAGGTGCCGCGGCCACACGGGCAGCATCGGCACCGCCGCCTCCATCGCCGTTGGTGGGTGGCCCCACACGTGCAGGAACGGCGGCGGCGGGAACCCGATGGTCGACGACGTCGGCACCGCCCAATACGGGCGTGGTGCAGCAGGCGGCATGACGTCCTTGGTCGTCCTCGGCGTTCCCACGGCAGCGGCGGCGTACATCTGCCGCTTCTGCGCCCAGCTCGCCGCTTCCGCCTCCCGCGCCATCAGATGCTTCCTGTGCGACCGATACTTCTGCACATGTACTTAGCTAGCATCACTCTCAGTAATCAATATTGAGGTTATGAATATAATTAACCTATATATATATAAATATAGCTCGTTCATTCTATCATATCGCTCGATCGGGATCTGCGCGCAGGAGGTTGAAGCAGGGCCGTGCATGCGTTGTCTTGTGGCGTGGAGCCTGCCTCCCCCTTGGCGCCTCCTCTTTGCACGCTTTGGCCCAAGGAATATATTGTAGACGAAACGGATGGAAACGACGCCATTGACCTGCAGCATGCAGCACATAATCTAGCTAGCCGCAGCTGCATGCTGCTCCAAATCTCTCACTTTTACCATAGCCGGCCAGCTGAGCCGGGTAAAAAGATTCACATGATCACTATACACCAACAATGTACTGCACAACGGTACCACCATTGCAGCTGGCGCCTGCACCCAGATCTATCAGGCAGCTGGGATTGTAAGGCAGTGTGTAAACTTAACTTGCATTCAGTATCTGCTAATAAGCCATTAATTTCATGCACGAATCGCTAATAATCTTTGATCAGAAGCAATGACGACTCAGATGCACACCTGAAGGTGGCTGGCAATGTTATGGCGAGTGAGGCCCTCGATTCCCATGATCTCCAGGATGCGGGACGGCACGGCCTTGTCGATTCCGAGCTGCTCCACCGCCTGCACAAATCTCCGGTGCAACTCCGGAGTCCAATTCACCTGAGGAACCATCAACATATATATTTCAGCTTTCAAGTTCACATGCATGTAATAAGAAACCTGTAGAAGGCTAGAAACTATATTTCCATTTTTCGAAAAAAAGTTTAGTAATAATTAATGAGAAACTAGAAAACATGCATGTATCATGTGCACTATATATTTTTTGAAAGAACCATGTGCACTATATATTGCGCTATATGTATGTCGACTGATCGAAGAGATAATCCGATCGATGTACAGATTGCAGGAGACACCAAAATATGCAAAGCCTTAATACTAGAAGATTTATATGACGGTAGCTGCATATGGCAGGCAGCACACAACATGTAAAGAAGACAAGACTGTGCTGCAACTTGTCCCGGCCTGGGAAAAGGGAGGAGCAGCTAGCTGCTATGGCTGTGGCTACACTGTTTGTTGGTATATGGATAATGGATCTGCATGGTTTGGCTTGGTCGATCCCGTGACGACGCTGGCCCTGCAAAGCTCTTTCTTTTCATCGTCTACATCATATAGTAGCAGATCTAGCAGCCAAGATCTATCCAACCATCCGATGGATCCGATCGTAAAAGGGACACGGGGATTCCCATGGCCCTATTCATTGCATGCCGCCGATGGCTACTACTCCAGCTTGCATCAACAGCATTTCTGAACGGATCAACGCACGTACACTAGCAGCACCAGCAGCAGCTGTGTAGTGGAAAGTCTCCCGGGATGACGTGCCTTGAGTCGTACGATGATGAGATCTGAAAATCTGTTCTCTCATATATATATGCGCATTATCAATAAGTGAAGAAGAGATGATGAGATTCTTGCACTTTGTGTGCTTGATTATACTTGCGTCATCTAGGGCATGCAAGCTAATTTAGAGGGGGGGAAAAATCAACTACGTACCTTCCGCTTGCCGTTCGATTTCTTGGATGACTTCTTCTTCTTGCTTATTTGGCCCTCTGCCGACACCGACGAGGACTTGCTGGTGTCGGACGATGACCCTGCCGCCGCCGCAGAATCCTCTGTAGTCGCCGCGCTCAACAACACTTCATCCTCACTACTACCGCTCCTCTTCTTCCGGTGGTCTTCTTCTTCTTCTAACAACAACCACTTCTCGTCTTCATTCTCCTTGTCGTCATGGTCCTCGAACTCGGCGAGGAGCTCCGTCTCGAGGTCGGGGAGGATGTCTCCATCGGCATCGAAGAAGGAGGGTACGACGTCGCAGCAGGTGAAGTCGATGTACTCTAGCAGGTTGTCGCCGTCGACGGCCATGAACTCATCGACGCCGCCGCAGTCGGTGGACGTGGGGAACCCGACATCAACGTCCAGGGCTTCGGAGCACCTCAAGCATCGATCAATAGCCCCCTCTATTTTTGCTGGCTGAGTTAGGGATATAGACCTAGCTAGAAAATTAAAGCTCGATCGTCTCTAGGTGGTGGAGTCGATCACAAGTGCTGCATGAATAAGCCAGATCACTAGCTAAGCTTTAGCTCATGGATAACAGTGAGAGAGGATCTAAGGAAGCGGGAGGCAGCAGCAAGGGAAGAAGAATAAGAAGGGGGTGAGATAGAGCAATGGTCGACGATGGACTTGTTTGGTGGTGATTTTGGAGTATTAGAGGCAGGACGGGAGGATGCATATCCACCACAACCTCTCTCTCGTCCTTGAGAGATTTCTCTCTCTCTAACACGACCACGGCTTGCTCCCTCTTTCTTTCTTTGTGGCAACACCACTCTCTCTCTCTCTCTCTCTTTCTCTCTCTCTCTCTCCTCTAGCTGATAATGATGATTGGGTTGAATGAATCCGGCAAGTACTGTAGGCTGACCAATTTGCAGTTCTACAATGCAAATGAGATAGTATGAGATCTACACATATTCATCGGTATATACTTGTAAGCTGGCAGCGATCGAGATCACAAGCACCTTGCCTGTTTATATGGACTGTTAACTTTTTCATGGCGACAAACGGTTCCCTACCCAGTGACGTACCTAAGATTTTATGAAGGGTATACCAAAATTTTATTCAGTTGTACAGATGAAGACAACAGCAAATATGATAGCAGTATCAGTCACTGCAGGCTAAAGGAGAAGAAAAACTGAGCAAACTTTAGAACACTTGTCCTTTCTATCTGGATTGACTGAAGAACCACCTCATATTATCAAACTTTAGTCTATCAAACTGGTGAGAGAGAGAGAAATATTAAAAAAACACCAATTATTTTATCATTACAGTCCAAAAGTTCTATCTTTTTATCAAGTATTCTACTATTCAAAATTAAATGTTTCATGTATTTCGTTTGAAGATTTCAACAGAACTAAGTGTATTTGATGTTAAAATCACGGCGAAGCAACAACATCTGAATAGAAAATGTATTAAATAAAACGGCTAATAGATACCTAAACCGAGTACGTAAACATTAATTTAGATACTTAGGTGAAAAATAATAGTTTAACATAAACCTATATCAATATCTAAAATTTAATTATTACCATCCCTACCAAATCTGGTAAACATATATAGCAATATTTTAGAATTATCTATGTATACTATTTAGATATCTATTAAAATTAAAACTTTAATTAACACATGTATTAAGACTAATTTAAGCTAAAAATTTTAGGTACGCCGCGGCATACCTGACTCACCTGCTGGGTATGCTAGTACCCTACCCTGATGCTGGCATAACAGCAGCCACAGATTATCCATTGTCTTTCTTCTCTTTTCTTTTCTTTTCATTGGGGAGATGATTCTCTTATGTGATGAACACCACGTGTAATTTAATAACAATGATTATATATTTGAAACAAGAAAATCATTATATTATTTGATTGAGTTGGTATATTTATTCCCCATTAACATGTACCAACCGATGGTTCGCTACGGCATCGATGCTGATAGGAGACACAAAATTATGCAAAAGAGAGTTTAGTAGCTAGCATGGTTTGGACAGGGCCCACCTTTCATCATATATAAGAGGTGGTGACGACGAACGTACGACCACCAACTCTTATAAAATTCTTATTTTTATAGATAGTAAAGAAAAGAAAAAAAAAGAAAACATCTCACGTAGCTAGGGCAAAAAAAAAAGTTGCTATCAGTGGCGGAGCTAGGCACGAGATTCAATGGTGTCACCTTGTATCATATTTAGTGTTATTAGGCTAATAATCACTCTCAAATCTATAATTTTAATAGACATTTCCAACATCCATTGGTGTCCTGTGACACCAATGAAAAGGGCTGGCTCCGCCCTGATTGCTATCACAAGGAGATGGTACTCCGAACCCTACAGTGAGTGAGAGAGAGAAGTGGGCGAGATGGAGCCAAAGTAGGGTGGGGCACAAGTAGGCATGATGCATATCTCAGCTGGAGAAGGAACGGCTGTGGGAGCAGCAAGATGGAGTAGCACCCATGTCATGATAATGGCGGCTTATGTAGGAGTACACACACAATTAAGCTTATTATTAGAGCTAGCTAGAGAGCACATGCTGAGGACAGGGCTCCCATCCCATCCCATCCCATGCATGCACTATATCAAATACAGTAGCCCTACATTATGCATGCAGCACTGCATGTCTTTGTTTTAAAATTATTGTTGTCAGGATGAAAATTCTAATTTACCTTCAATTTAAAATCCTTATCTTAGAGATAAACAGTAAAAAATTAAAGGAGGTACATAATAGAACTACTCCTTTGTAGTAGAAGTAGCTTGTGGAGTACCATTACATAGCATGACGCACGATTACAGCACTGTCGTCCTCCTTGAACATTGAACACTACAGTAGTGTTTCAGTAACCGCCCTGGTATAGGAGTACGCCGAGCTCTGATCAGTGTAGGCTCGAGAACAGCAATACAAGCTCTGCTCCACTACACATGCGAGTGTTCCCCAATATTTACCACTCCCTCGGTTCAACAAATTTTGTGGTTACTAGAACAGCAGGATTAGTTCAAATTTGACATCGAACAATAGCTACCAGATTTATTTAATTTAATCATATATTTTGTTATAATTTGTTTTGTTATTAAAGAAATTTTATATACGATCTATAATTATACTCATTTAAAATAAATTTTAATAAGATAAATGGTCAAATACGTCGTTAAACATCAAAGAAAATAGCAATTTAAAAACTGTTGCCATTTTGGTACAAAGATACGCTAACTTTGCGTTCAATTTTTTTTTTAAACTGAGGTTTGCATTGCCATCGAGAAAGAAAGAAAGAAAGCAGCGAAATAGGAAAGATGGGCCGTTTCCAGCCCAGTAAGGAGTAATGTATCAAAAGAATTGGGCAGCCCAGGCCCAGCCAGGAGTCCGTCTCCTCCTCCTACAATCGGAAGGAGACCTCTTCTCGAAGCTTCCACTCCAGGTTTCTCATCTGCCTTCCTTGCATCGTCACACCCCTCCCTCCTTCCCACCGTGAGTCGCCGCCGCGAACACCGACCAGGCCAACCCACCCCGCCGCGCCGCACCGACCAAGGAAGGGCCGCCACGATTCGAGAGACCAGCGGAACCAAGCGGAGGGCCTCCGACTCATCCCCGTCATCCGCGCGCGCGGGGCGCAGGCGCAAGGACCCTCCGCCGCCTAGGGACATGGGGGTCGACTACTACAAGGTCCTCGGCGTCGACCGCGGAGCAGGAGACGACGACCTCAAGAAGGCCTACCGAAAGCTCGCCATGCGATGGCACCCCGACAAGAACCCCACCAACAAGAAGGAGGCAGAGGCCAAGTTTAAGCAGATCTCCGAGGCCTACGATGTTGGTTTCTTCTCCTCTCTTCTTGCAATCAAGATATTGTCTCTGGATAGGTTATGAAAATCCTGCAATAGTATCTCGTTTGTTCTTTTTAAAGGTGATGTTTTTTTTTTGAACAATAGATGTGATGATTATATATGAAACTAATTGAGTTACCCATGAAGCACGAACAATTCCTTTGATCCAAACCCTGGACTTGCAATCTCTTATAACAATGCTCTGCATCCCTCAGGTCCTTAGCGATCCCCAGAAACGTGCAATCTATGATCAGCTGGGGGAAGAAGGCCTAAAGGGGCAGCCGCCCCCAGGAGGAACAGGTCCTGGTACATCTTCCTTCTACCCTGGTGGACCCCACTCCACCTCATTCCATTTTAATCCAAGAAGTGCTGATGATATTTTCGCCGAGTTCTTTGGATTCTCTGGTGCGGGAGGCATGAGAGCGGAACCAGGATTCCCAAGGTCTGCGTTTGGCAATGATTTCTTCGGTTCACGCTTTGGCGCTGAGGGTTCCACCGGTTCTGTGAATGTGCATCGACCATCACACAAGCCACCTCCCATTGAGAATCAGCTGCCGGTTAGCCTTTCAGATCTGTACAAGGGTGTAACCAAAAAGATGAAAATCTCAAGACAGATTATAGAGGCTAACAGGTAAGCCTACTCAATTACTTCAATGCAATGATTTCGCAGTTCCATTCTTTGTCTATGCATGTTTTGCCATTTGTGTTGCATATGATTCTACACTTCATTTGTGCCACATTAATGTACGCTGCTATTGCAATAAGTGACTTGGGGTTGCTATTGACGTATTAGAAACAACACATAGGTTTCATTGCTTTTGAAAGGTGGCAGATTATCTTTCGAGAGATGATAAAGTTGAAACTTAGTTGGAGAAGAACTATAGGGGTTGCAGTATTCTGATGATCTCCGTTGTTAGTGATGAGAGCTATAGCACTTTCTTCATATTCAGTGGCGAAGCTTCATGGGATGTTTTTTTTTTTGGGGGGGGGGGGTGGTCATAGACTCAGTCACTATGACCAAGATTCTATGAGGCCATAACCAAGATTCGCCACTGTTGATGTTGGTTGTCATCTTATAGCGAGCGCAGCAAGCTGTAAACTGTTACATTCTAATAGTGACTTTTCAGCGGTTCTGATATTCTATATATTGAATTGCCATTCCATCTTTCCTTTTTATTAGCCCCCACCTTCTAAAATCAGTTTATCACTCTGCTGATAATAGTGAACTGATACAAGAATTCTGAGAAAGAGAGTGAATTGTTACTTTTTCAAAAGACTGCACAACCTCCAGACTCATGCTTTGCACGTTTTCTTATCTATTGTTGCATTATATGGACACTATAATTGAGCATTGTTTATCCATCGCTCTAGCTAAGATTTACCTGTTTCCTAACTAAACTAGTGCCGCCATGGGGAGCAATGGCATGCTAGTTTAAATTTATGGTTTCTTCAATTTGGCATTATCTGATTACTTGGCAACACTTTGGATTGGAAAATATTCTCTAGGCATTTCATAGGGAGGGAAGGATTCTCTTACTATGCCCTTACCGACACCAGATGCTGGCAGTTTTTCCTTTTTTTTTTTTGAACTCTAGTTTTTTAAATGGATGTTAACCTTATAATTCTTAACAGGAGAGTCTCGCAGATGGAGGAAATTTTGACGATAAATGTAAAGCCAGGCTGGAAGAAGGGGACAAAGATAACCTTTCCTGAGAAAGGAAATGAAGCTCCAAATATGGCACCTGCTGATATTGTTTTCATCATCGAAGAGAAACCCCATGATGTTTTCACTAGGGAGGGGAATGATCTTGTCATGACCGAGAAAATCTCTCTGGTTGAAGCTCTGACTGGCTATACTGTGCGTGTCACTACCCTTGACGGGCGGAGTCTGTCAGTGCCCATTAACTCTGTGATCCATCCTAGCTACGAAGAGGTCATCCTTGGAGAGGGCATGCCAATACCTAAGGACCCCACTAAGAAAGGAAATCTGCGGATTAAGTTCAACATTAAGTTTCCATCCAGGCTGACTTCAGATCAAAAAGCTGGGATCAAAAGGCTCTTAGGTTCTTAGGGCTATTTCAATGATATTTTTTAATGAAAAAGTATGAATATTGCTAGTAATGCCTATGTAGATCTTGTTTAATCTGGGGAAGCAAAAATACAAATGGTTTAAAAATATGGATGGGAAGATAATTCTCTAAAATATCTGCAACGGTATATCCGTTGTGTTCCAGTCATCCCATGATTTACTGAAAGTTTTTCACATGCTGTTTGTTTCGGTTTTTGATGTTATTATTCTTCAGGCTACCAATTGACCCTTGGACACTGGGAAGGCAAGAGCAACACTGATTCACTTGCAACTATTTTGCATGTATGGCTTTAATATGCTTTGTCGAAGTAGTAAGCAATCATGCTTTACCGCTGCAAAATGTTTTTTGTGTTTGATACAGATGCCATATTGACGTTAGTGACAGTGTTATGAAGTAATCTGAGTTGGTACATGGCAAGGTATGTGAATGCCCACTGTTTGTTTCGACCACAGGCAAATATAGCTGCTTTACAAGGAACATGTTTTGTTTAAGAACCGAAAATTGTATCCCTGACAGCACCCTCCACAAGAACATGAATTCAACAACAGGTACAGATTACAATGTTACCACATACAAAACGAAGCCTTTCCAAGTACAAATATTTATTTTACACATTTAAGCTCATCTGATGTAAACAATCTTATCGTCTGCAATGTGCTGTTTAGCACTGGAATGGGTACAATGGACCAAATTACTCCAAGTAAAAGTAAAATGAGGCAGCAAGATGTTAACGATTTTCACCGAGGAAGTATGACTTAAGAACACAGCCGCCCCACTATATTCACAGCTGTTTTAAGTGTTAACTCATCATGCTTTCTTTTTCTGCATTGAAGAAAGGTTGAGACAACATCACTAGTTATCAGCTAACACATACTTGGAACGTAGATAAAAGTAAAACTAACTTTTGTTAATAGACAAAATCAGGTGAAGGAATTCAATAAAAATCAGTTGAGGGAAAATAAAATCAACAATTCAGCAGTGCATCATTGTGTGACTTTTCTAATCATATCATAGCAGATGCAGGTAACATTCACTTTTCTCCTGGTCAGTTTCTTCGATAATCTTCTTTTTCCAAATAGGAAGGGAAAAAATATATATAAATGATACACTAGTGTGTTACTGTAAAGAAAGACATTCATTAACATGCTCAGTAATATAGCTTCAACCTCTCTGAACCAAAGGCAGGGATTTTCATCCTGTTATCTGCTAATATTTAACATGCTCATTACTAAAGCTAAACTAGGTACATTACTTTGATTTTTTCCTAAAATGCAGTCTTTATTTAATCGATTAACCACTCGAATAAAGCAATGACCAGTGCCATGTTTCCAATGAATACACACGTTCAGATTTAGGTTACAGTGCTATCACAGAAACTTACCCTTTTCTCTTCTTCAATCTTAGCCTTAATGTAAGAGTAGATGGCAACACCAGCTATGGCAATGCCAGTACCAATTCCAGTTTGTGTGGTAATTTTGTTGCCTGTTCAGCGCAAGTTGTAAGGAGTGTTAGCTAGGCATAAGCATACCATATAGAAAATAACATCAGGAGAACAAACATTCATTTTCGTTTCAAGAAAAAGCTGAAAGCGTTACACTTACCAAAAACAATGATTGAGAACCCAATGACAAACACACGTTTCAACACATTGCCAACAGCATGTGTCAAAGGAGCCACTCTCTCCAAAGTGTTTGTAGCAACCTGCCATTGAATGATCATGTTAGTCACGTTACAATATATGAAAGGTAGTTCATGACAAAATTGTGTAATTCCTATTTGGAAAAGTCACAATCAACAAATGGTAGATCTGTAATGCTGATTATATTTTAACGTGGAAACCTATTTGTGATATTATAATATGACTTTTTGCATGGTGAGCCTACTCAAAAAAAGCCATCATAAATGAGTGTTTCTGTGATTCACATATCATGGAGGAACTGGTTACCTGGTTGTAAAGATGGTAGAACAGCCCAACCAAGAAAAGGTCAGAAACAAGCTTTTGCAAACCTACTTTTGCAATAGCATCCTTAAATCCATGCTGCATTAGTTGGGGCCCTTCAACCTGAAATTCATGGAAAAATATGGAAAACAACATTACTTAAAATATAAGGATCCAGTACTTTTTTTATTTATTGGGACAATTTTATCACACTTACAATCAATGCAGGTGGAATGCAGACAATGAGAGAAATTATGGTGATGTAAGCATATACATTGGTGCTATCCATGTCGGTCTGCAGTGATGAAAATGGTTAAAACATAAGTCAGAGGGGGAAAATGATAAAGCAAATTATAATGAATCAAGGTATTGTTCAACGAAGCACAAACCATAGCTTTCTTGGAGTAAATACTCCTGTAAGTGAATGAGATGTTAGAGATCATGGCATTGATGAAGCCGGTCCAGTTGAACGAAAGCTCGGTGAGTGATGCCATAGAAACACCTGGTGATTTTCATGTGGTTAGAATAACTTAGAAAGGCTTAAGCAGACAAGCATGGGATTCAGTTGTAACTAAGAGCTAAAATATAGGAGGACCGAAAACTTCAGGTAGAGTTTTTCCGCGGTCTAGCCTAGTAAAAAGGAATGAAAATTGTACTCTCAGATAACTAAATTAGATCAGGATTTTGGTGTCTTGCATTTTTTTTTTAAGTTGCCATCGACACTATAATTAGCACTTTTACTAGGACCCAAATATCAAATGATTGAATTGGAGAATTACCAATGACAACAGGGGCAAGGGACAACCACAAAGAGAAGGGAACTTGCTGTCCAAGGATAAATTGAGTTGCAGCTGCGTTGAAGAACGGCTCCAGAGCTGCGTTTTATCGAAGACATCAATAGAAAAAAATGAGCACATCAAACTGAACTGAAAAAAGAGAAAGAAGATTCGAAAATGAGATCTTCGTATAAACAGAATAGGCACCTTTGATAGTGTGAGCAAATGAGACTGCAACAGCAGCGAAGGATACATTGCTGGTGATATGACCAAGGGCATGGCACAACGCTACTGGAAAGAGAAGCTTGAGGAGCGTGCCGTTGATAGGCTGCAGAAGCAAAGAGAACAAGTAATTGCGTAGTGTTAGATAGTTTTGGCCTTAACATGTTCTAAAAGGGTAGTGATCGTGGATCAAAATAAACAGAAACTATGGTATGTTGTATAAAAAAAAAAAAGAATTACCGCACGCTTTGGGAAGCCGACTGCCCAGCCCCCAAGGCAGTATATGGTACCGACAAAGAGATGGATCGCGGACACAAAGCTGCAGCAAGGAATGCAAGGTAAGTGGTAACTTGATGAGAGTAAGAGTTGTTGGTTCGAAGCAAGAGAAATACAGTACTTACTATGGGTAAGGGAAGTAGTTGTATATCTTCTTGTTAAGGATGTTGAATATGACGTTCAGGAAGTACCTGGCAGATCACTTGGCCATGCTGCAATCTTTAGGCGACCGGGGAAGGTAATGAAAAGGAGAGAGATGAAAGAGAGGAACGTGGAACGTACCACATGAAGAAGAAGAAGCCGGTGACCAGCGCAGGGTACTTCTCAGCGAAGCCGGCAGGCTTGGCCTCCCTGTTAGGGTTTGCGGCGCCAAATTTAAAATTTACTCCGATCCTTGCGGCTATTTGGAAGCAAAGACATGTTGATGTTGGAGCTTGAACACTCACTCGGATGCCGCGGCGGCTGGCGGACGGAGCGTCTGTTTCCTGGCTAATGGCTGGGAAGTCAGCGGGGTGGCGGGGAGGAGGATCGACGGACGGAGCTGGCGGCCCCAGACGAGCTGTCCGCCATCGGGCAACTTGATCGTTGGGAGCTGCGGCAACGCAGGCGCTGGGGTGGGCGCGCCACGGCGGCGAAGGCTGAGGAGGCCGGCCACGCCAGCGGCGCCGGCGGAGAGTGTGCCGAGCGCCGACATTGCGGGAGGAGGAAGTGCAAGTGGTGGAGTCAGGGAGGAGAGTGTTCCTGCTGGAGTAAGCAGCAGTGGAGAGGAGTGTGTTTAGGCGGGGTAGAGGATAAGGCGGAGGCGGCGGGGAGCGAATTGGTTGGCGGAGGCGAACGCGCGGAGGATACCGGATTGGTGGTTGCACTTTGCAGCGCCGGCCCGTGAATGGAGCAACGAAGGAGACCGGAGACGTCGCCGTCCACACACAGCAGCCTTGGCTGGCTCGGCCGAGGTTGGAGTGAAGACGAAAGAAGATAACGGATGAATGAACTGCGTCGGCCAACAGGTAGAAGCAACAGAATCGTTTAAATTTTTGTTTTCAGCCTTTTTAATAAAACAAAACTGATTTTTACTAGTCAGTAAAAAATACTGCTCCTTGGTAGCCAATAAAGTTTATTGGTCGTCAAAGAATTTTAGCTACGTTCAGGTCTATGAGAAATGACCAGCTCCGAAAGTACAGTGTTCCTTGCTGGACTGAGAATAAATAAATACGGAGTAGTTATTAAAATCTTGTTCTAGAGTGACAATCGAAGCTTCATAAAGCTCTTTTCTTTTTATTGTTGTAGCCATGAACGCCGCCTTTTTTATTTTTTTAGAGCGTCAGAACAGACGGCACGTTACACTAGCCCACGCGGGGCGTCTGCTTTGGTCGGCCCAGTGAGCCTTTTCTCTTTTCTGATTTTCGAAGGCCTAAACACAGATGGGCTGCAATCTTGACTGATGAGCCCCTCAGCAGCCATCAGTAGCCTTGGGCCTTGGTTACGCATGGGCCTCAGTTAGGTGTGAGTCTATTTATGTCCGTATACGCAAAGTAGAGCAAAGGTTTCTTTCCTCCGTTTTTTTATTATTGTTATAAGAACAAAAAAATAAATTAGATTTGTTGCTCAAACTCTAATAATTTTTTTAGTCAACGGGGGAGGAGAATTCTCTACTTGAAATTCCATTATAAATGGAGAAGCTTGTCCAGCCAAAATACACGTCTGCCACAGGGTTAAAACATAAAAACTTGCTTGCATGAATGAAGGCAGCCTCGATATGGTACAACTCACAGATTGTGATGACGTTCGAGAGAGTCCTTTGCTGGACTCAGCTGGACAACTGCGCGCCAACGAAGTGTATAAATTAGACACCAATGCAGCTTACCCTCACTGTGAGTTTTACAAGTTTGTGTGGACCAACAGATCACCATCCCGAGCAAAATTCTTCATATGGCTGCTTTTCCAGGGGCGTGTGCATTACAAGACCATTCTTCCGAAGAAATCCATTGTGAATAATGCTTCATGCGATCTCTGTGTCCATGACTCAAAATCGTCAGATCATCTGATTCTACACTGCCCCTTTGCTCGGCGTTTCCGGGCGGCAATTGGATGCACACCGCCTTCTCTGCTAACTACAGAAAAGCTGTGAGAATTTCTGAAGCCTCCGACTATTCCTGCTGCAAATTACACTTGTTATCTTCACTTGTGCTGCTGTAACTTATGGAAACACAGGCACGACGTGGTGTATCGGTCTCTTCCCCTCCTCATCGCCTACTGAAGTACTGATACAATGCAAACTCTAATAATTTAAATCTGAACAGATGGAATATTGTTGAAAATGAAGAGAAAGTAAAGAAAAAGTGAAGGATGAGGAGGCACAATGCCTGCTGATTATTGAAGCAGATTGGGATTGCATTGTTGTCAACAGAATCGATCAGTGATTAAGGCAATGGTTGCTCACCGGATACGGTCGATGAACAACACTAGCTACAGTAGTAGGTAAGGTAGACTGGCAAAAGGAATCACTTGCGATTGCAATATAAGGAGGTGTTGTCGTCTGTCAAGAAGAACTTTTGACAACAGAAAGCAGAAAATTACAGGGATATTTATTTAGGGATACATATAAAAACTCAGAAAAGCACGTACTCCTAATAAGTGGCAATCATTTTTGGGCTCTCTGTTGTGGTGGTGGTGGTGTGGTGGGGCCCCACAATCCCCTAGCCGCCGTCCTTGACCTGATTGTTTGCTTGGTTTCACACGCGACCTGAACAGTCTGAACTGAGATTAGAATGAATCCCATTCCATTTCCATCTCAATACTGTTCTGCGAATTGAATTCCCGCATCTCGTTCTCTTCTTCTTGTATAAACCCAGCATTTCGTTTTCTCTTGGCTTATTACTATTCTTGTTCTAGCTAAGTCCGAGGATATATCATCAGTATCTAGATAGAGGAACTGCTTTATTTACTGATAGTGATTGAACACCCCTATGGAGTCTTTTCTCTTCTATAAATTCTACTCCAATGGAGTATATATATATATACTCCAGTTCGGAGCATCTAGCTAGAGACCTGACCAGACCAGACCACTAAGTAATTTGCAGTCAAGACTGGGAATAATTGTGCCATCCACCATCACTACTAGCTACTTGGCCAACAAAGCAAATTGCAGCTTCCTCTCCTTCCATTCCATCTGACGTCGCACCTACCAAAATTGGCGCCGCGCCCACCTCCACTAATACACTAGTACTCCACCACCTTATCGCATCTTCTTATTCTTCTTCTTTCACAAACTACAATTAATATTATTGTTCCATCCTCTTGTTTTTTTGACGATGTATGTAATCCTCAAAAAAAAATGAAAAATTAATGGTGTACTCTATGCTGACAGCTACCCCTCCTACCTTGGGGGCATCGCTGCATATATACAAACAATATTACCCATAAAACACTATGAATTAGATGCGGACTCGTGAGCATACACATTTGCATTCCTCGTGGCCCATTTATAGAGATCGCCGTTGGTGCTCGGAGTTGCTGTCTATCTAATTCTTTCTTCTTGCTTTTCACTAGGATCGAGCGTGCTCTCTCTAAAGCAAAGGTTTTAATTGATTAATATGATCCTGAACAGCAGGGGCCAAGCTACTCTATCTTGAAAGCAAAGCACAACACAGCCTGGCCCTTTTTTGTGGAATCTCTTTTCCATACTAATTACAATGAGATTAATTAGTGAATAACATATATACTAGTATCATGATGTGAAGCTGGCCCTTTAATTCCTTCTCTCATATAGGAGTACTCCTGCCTTTTCCTTTCATCATCTCATGAATCATACTCCTGATACGTTACTCACAAAGTTTGTGAACATTGTGGTAGTAGTTTCTTCGTGTAAATAAATTAATGGCCCTATATATTGTTTACCCTCAACTCCAACATGCATTAGCCACAAAGTATGGTGGATTAGGTAGGAGAATATACAGGAATACTTTCCTAATTACCTGCCTTGATTTTCTCAATAATGTTCAAGGATCGAATCGATGAAGGATCATACTATCACAGTACTCTTAGGAGTAGAAGCTTCGTTGCATTGGGCTATTCTTGTCCTGTGCTCGGACACACTGGAACTGGATTCCTATTCTCACCGATAGACTTTGGTACACATCCTGAGACAGGGAGGCAGGGGAAGACCGCCGTTGAACAAGGTTTGACTTGACCGCACAAGGACCCACACGGCAGACAGATCAAACAACAAAACACGAGGCGAAACAGGGCCTCCTCGACCCTGCGTTTGTTTTGTTTTTTTACTGCCCGCCATTTTTTCCTGCTCATCGTCGTTCGTTCCACTGCCCTTCTTCTTTCTCCGGTGAAACAGCAGTGCTCCTGCTCATTGTCAAAGAACTCCCAGTCCCGGTCGGGCCGGGTCCCCGTCGCCAATTCGCCGTCTCCATCTCCATCTCCGTCCCGTCTCAATAAGAGAGGCGAGAGGAAAGAGGAGCCAAGGAGGACCAGACAGCTTCCTCAATCTCCATCTCGGGATGCCATCATGGCCTCCTTCCTCCCCATCCTCCTCTTCCTACTACCATTAGCCAATAATAATAATGCCGCTCAAGCTCTCAACCAGGACGGCCTCCACCTGCTCGACGCCAAGCGCGCGCTCACCGTCCCCTCCGGCGCCCTCGCCGACTGGAACCCCGGAGACGCCACGCCCTGCAAATGGACCGGCATCTCCTGCGACGACGGGGACGCCGCCGTCACCGGGATCTCCCTCCCCGACGCCAACCTCGCCGGGTCCTTCCCCGCCGCGCTCTGCCGCATCCCGCGCCTCCGCTCCATCAACCTCTACATGAACTACATCGGCCCTGACCTCTCCTCCTCGGCGCTCTCCGGGTGCAAGGCGCTCCGCCACATCGACCTCTCCATGAACGAGCTCGTCGGCCCGCTCCCAGACGCGCTAGCCGACCTCCCCGAGCTCCTCTACCTCGACCTGTCCAGCAACAACTTCTCCGGCCACATCCCCGAGTCATTCGGCCGCTTCGCCAAGCTCCAGTCCCTGTCCCTCGTGTACAACCTGCTCGACGGCACGGTCCCGTCCTTTCTCGCCTCGGTCTCTACGCTCCGTGAGCTCAACCTCTCCTACAACCCCTTCGCGCCGGGCCCCGTCCCGCCCGAGCTCGGCGGCCTCTCCGCGCTGCGCGTGCTCTGGCTCGCCGGATGCAACCTCGTAGGCTCCATCCCGCCCTCCCTCGGCCGCCTCGCCAACCTCACCGACCTCGACCTCTCAACCAACGCCCTCACCGGCCCAGTTCCGCCGGAGATTACGGGCCTCACCAGCGCCACGCAGATCGAGCTCTACAACAACTCGCTGTCAGGGTCCATCCCCAAGGGCTTCGGCAGCCTGCAGGAGCTCAGGAGCATCGACATGGCCATGAACCGCCTCGACGGCGCCATCCCGGAGGACCTCTTTCGCGCTCCCAAGCTGGAGACCGTGCACCTGTACGCCAACTCGCTCAAGGGGCCCGTTCCGGAATCCTTGGCCAAAGCGCCGTCGCTCGTCGAGCTGCGCCTGTTCGCCAACAGGCTCAACGGCACGCTCCCCGCGGACTTCGGCAGGAACGCGCCGCTGGTATGCGTCGACCTGTCCGAAAACCAAATCTCCGGCGAGATCCCGCCTGGGATATGCGACCGCGGCGAGCTGGAGGAGCTGCTGATGCTCGACAACATGCTGTCCGGGCGTGTCCCGGAGGCGCTCGGCCGGTGCCGGAGGCTGCGCCGGGTGCGCCTGTCCAACAACAGGCTCAGCGGGGACGTGCCCGGCGCGGTCTGGGGCCTGCCGCACATGTTGCTGCTGGAGCTCAACGACAACCAGCTCACCGGTGTGATCTCCCCTGCTATCGCCGGCGCGGCCAACCTGTCCAAGCTTGTGCTGTCCAACAACCGGCTGACCGGGAGCATCCCCTCGGAAATTGGTTCGGCCTCCAAGCTGTACGAGCTGTCGGCCAATGGGAATATGCTGTCTGGCCCGCTCCCGGCCTCTCTCGGTGGCCTGGCAGAGCTCGGCCGGCTCGTGCTCCGCAACAATTCTCTCTCCGGGCAGCTGCTTCGAGGGATCGAGTCTTGGAAGAAGCTGAGCGAGCTCAACCTGGCCAACAATGGCTTCACAGGCTCCATACCTCCGGAGCTCGGTGATCTGCCGGTGCTCAACTACCTTGACCTCTCCGGCAACAGGCTCACCGGCGGTGTACCGATGCAGCTGGAGAACCTGAAGCTGAACCAGTTCAATCTGTCGGACAACCAGCTCAGCGGGCCTCTACCGCCGCAGTACGCCACGGAGGCGTATCGCAGCAGCTTCCTGGGCAACCCTGAGCTGTGCCGAGAAATCGCCGGTTTATGCGCGACAGACTCCGCGCAGCAGCGAAGGTCGAAGAAGCAGTTCGCCTGGATGATGCGCTCGATATTCATATTCGCGGCGGTCATCTTGGTCGCCGGAGTGGCGTGGTTCTACTGGCGTTACCGGAGATTCGTGAGCAAATCGAAGCTGAGCGCTGACCGGTCGAAATGGATGTTGACGTCGTTCCACAAGCTGTCATTCAGCGAGTACGAGATCCTGGACTGCCTTGACGAGGACAACGTGATCGGCAGCGGTGCGTCCGGGAAGGTGTACAAGGCGGTGCTGAGCAACGGCGAGGTGGTCGCCGTGAAGAAGCTCTGGGGCAGCGGTGCAGCGATGAAGAAGGATACTGGCGGCGAGGGGTCCGCCGCCGATGACAGCTTTGAGGCGGAGGTGAGGACTCTGGGCAAGATCCGGCACAAGAACATCGTGAAGCTGTGGTGCTGCTGCGCGCACAAGGAGTGCAAGCTGCTGGTGTACGAGTACATGCCGAACGGAAGCCTCGGCGACGTTCTGCACAGCAGCAAGGGTGGGCTGCTGGACTGGCAGACGCGGTACAAGATCGCGCTGGACGCGGCGGAGGGGCTGTCGTACCTTCACCACGACTGCGTCCCGGCCATCGTCCACAGGGACGTGAAGTCCAACAACATCCTGCTGGACACAGAGTTCGGTGCCCGCGTGGCCGATTTCGGGGTGGCCAAGGTGGTGGAGGCTCCCAAGTCCATGTCGGTGATCGCCGGGTCCTGCGGTTACATCGCGCCGGAGTACGCGTACACCCTGCGCGTGAACGAGAAGAGCGACACGTACAGCTTCGGCGTGGTGCTCCTGGAGCTGGTGACGGGCAAGCCGCCGGTGGATCCCGAGTTCGGCGAGAAGGACCTGGTGAAGTGGGTGTGCAGCGCCATGGACGAGCAGAAAGGAGGAGGAGGGGTGGAGCACGTCCTGGACAGCAGGCTGCTCGTTACCGCTACTGACAGGGGCACCAGGACGACGTTCAAGGAAGAGATGACCCGGGTCCTCCACATCGGGCTGCTCTGCGCGAGCTCTCTGCCGATCAACCGTCCGGCGATGCGGAGGGTGGTGAAGATGCTGCAGGAAGTGCGGGTGGTTGCAGACAGCAGCAGGGACGGCAAGCTGTCGCCATACTACGAGGACACCACCTCCGACCAGATCATTCGAGGAAGGGAATTTTATTAACCGCCCTTGCTAGGAGTACAATAACAGGGGCTAGCTGCGTTCTTGGTTGGTTCGATGCTGGAGGTTGCTGTCTCTCTCATCTCATCTCCTCTCCTCTTCATCGACCGCATTGATTCCACGGCCGGTGGATCGGATCAGATCATTCAAGCTGCTCCTCCTACCACCCATGGTATGGTGGTTGATGTACCTATCGACTAATTAATCTGCAGTTAGTGTACTCCACCCCATGCAGTGGCTTCAGTTACTGTTTAGGATTACTGATGAATGATCCCTTGTAACTGAATGAAGCACTGTGCTGTACTATTCGTGTATCTATCGGTCACTACTGCATCTGTCTTCTGATAAATTCGAATTTGGGATCAGCCAAGTATACTCCACACAATGCAGCTCGCTTTCCAATCCAGTGATAGTAGAGACAGTGAGGCGTCACGTGCAAGCTACTACTACGACTGGAGTAAGGCCGACCGGTCGTCGTCCAGTCTGGATTAGAGACCATTTGGGAACTCGAGCTCAAGCCTCCTCATGGTGTGAACTGTGAAGGTGGAGTAGTCCTCAATCAAGCTTCTAGGTTTTCGTCCGCTCCTCGTGGCGCCTGTGCTGATTTGCCGGCAGCACCTCTCACAAATGGGCCTCGGAAAAGGTTCGCAGGCCAGGCCCGAAGCCCAAACTCTACTGGGCTTTACAGCCTAAGCTATTGGGCCTCCAGAGAATGAGTCACGAATCGGCCCATAGGTCATTGGAGGGGACATGAGCTAGCACAAATCCTTTCTCGGCCCATCCTCTCGATCTCTCTCCCGCAACAAATTCAAATGCAGCAGGCAAATCCAAATTATAAGAAATTGTCTGTGGTTTTGGCAGGGGAATCTAGCTTCTAATTCCTGGGGGCCCTAATTGATACTACTCCAGTTGGTGTTACCCAAGGTCAATGAATCCTACAAGCAAAAGCAAACATACCCATGGTGACAAGGCTTCGCTTTTTCCCAAACCTACATATATAATACTCCGTACTTGTATATATACAACTGCTGTGGTAGTAGTGTAGTAGTACTCCGTAGGCAAATTAAGGAATCTGTTTAATTAGAAGGCAAGCTAGCTAGGGGATTCAATAATAAAGTTGCAGTCATGTGGTCCGGTCCGGAGAGAGCGACACGAGGAGAATATACTTGGGCTCGCAAGAGTTCATACGCTAGAGTCCAATGCATTACCACTAAACAAAGGGTAAACTGATCCGACAGTAGTGGTAGCTAAGATGCGTCTAGGGCTTTGAATTCATGCTGGACTAAAGTCAGCTTGCAAGCTCGCAGACGCCTTCCCACACTTCCAAATATTCACCTCCTGTCTCATGAGCTGCTATATATATATATATATATATAACCAGAAGCACCTTCAGCTTAATTGTTTAAGTTAACATGCAGCTTGGAATTCACAAGGAAGCAGCATCACATTATGGGATAATGATGCCAATTGCAAAGGCACCAAGCCACAGCCCAAAAAGCTTTTAGCCCCCATCGATCTCATCTTTCTGATCCTCATGCAGGGCACCACCTAGGAGTATTCGCTAATTAGCTGCCGGCACAAATACCTAAACACACACCTTTCAACTTTCAACTTTATACTACATCTCCCTACCCCCCACCGCACATCGACCGCCTTCTTCCCTCTCCATCCTCTGCTCTATTTATCCCGTCGCGGTTGGCTTCTAGTTGCTGCGTGCCACCATTGTTGCTCATGACCTGAGCTTAGTGTTTGATTGCTTCTTCCTGGCCTCCCTTTAAGATCCATCCCTAATTAAGCCAGGCAATAGAGCAATGGCAAGTACGTACTGAAGCGGCCATGCTCAACCGTGCTTTGGAATTGGCTCCTCCCGCCAAGCGGAAGCGCAACCTCCCCGGCACACCAGGCAAGTCCTCTTGCTGTCTCTCAGCCCTTGCTACGGATCGAGTATCTTGTTAATATTTCTAAAGATTACTAAATGGAATATATATGCAGACCCTGACGCGGAGGTGATCGCGCTTTCGCCGCGGACGCTGCTCGCGACGAACCGGTTCGTGTGCGAGATCTGCGGCAAAGGCTTCCAGCGCGACCAGAACCTGCAGCTGCACCGGCGAGGCCACAACCTACCATGGAAGCTGCGGCAGCGGAGTGGCAAGGAGCCGAGGAAGCGGGTGTATGTGTGCCCCGAGAAGACCTGCGTGCACCACAACCCGTCCAGGGCGCTCGGCGACCTCACCGGCATCAAGAAGCACTTCTGCCGGAAGCACGGCGAGAAGAAGTGGAAGTGCGACAAGTGCAACAAGCGCTACGCCGTGCAGTCGGACTGGAAGGCGCACTCCAAGACCTGCGGCACGCGCGAGTACCGATGCGACTGCGGCACCCTCTTCTCCAGGCGAGACAGCTTCGTAACGCACCGCGCCTTCTGCGACGCCCTCGCCGAGGAGACGGCCCGCCTCAATAACCAGCGCCAGAACCATCATCCGTACCTCCTCGCCGCCGCCTCATCATCAACCACACCCCCAGCCAGCATCTCGCTGATGCCGTCCATGGGCCACATTGCCAATGTCTTGGCCGGCGCCGGCGAGCCAACGGTACCGTCGCCGCAGCTTCCACTTACTACATGGCAGTTTGACAGCACTAGCAGCTTGCAGCAGCTGGGATGGCTGTACGACGGGAATAACAACGGAAGAAAGCTCTCCATCTCCAAGGACGTGCCGTCCTTGTTCAGCAGCCAGCAGCACGCCAATCCTGCTGCGCCGGCACCCGACATGTCCGCCACGGCGCTTCTGCTGAAGGCGACGCAGATCGGCGCTGTCACGTCGTCGGTGGTGGGGACCTGCTTCGAGCCCTCCGGAGCCAGCTCGCACCGGCAGCAGAACTCCAGGCTCGGGAACGTACCTTTCGACGACGTTTTGTCAGCGGTGCGCCATGCCGGCCTCGAGCAGCTGGACGCCGTCGGAAGGGAGGAGACGAGGGATTTCTTGGGCGTCGGTATGCAACAGGCCCTGTGCTCGTCATCGTTGCCCTTGCATGGGTGGATCTAGTCAATCGTAACGCATGCATGTGCAACCATGCATGCATTGAGCTGAGAGAGAAGCTATGTAGTACTAGTTGTAAGCAACAATTAACGGCAAGAACTTACCGTTTTTATCTCATTTACGTTCTCAATTGGCGATAATATATTGTCATTTCTTGTCTTGCGAACTAAGTACATACTTCATGGAACAGTATGGATTGTATCGCAAATGAGATTGAACAACATAAACAAATGGCATATTCAGCAAGGAGTAATAAATTAAGGGAAAGGCAACTAATATTATTAATGAATGGCAAGCAGCGATTTCAAGAAGCATTGATCAATATAAGAGACTATCCCAACTTCATTGTTCTTAAGAAAAAAAATAAAGCATGTGAGTGAGGGCACTTTACTCCTCTGTTATTGTTCAAACCTATACACCTATATGTTCATAGTACCTTTTCAGTGCAGCTTCATCTCTTTTGTGTTTAATATAAGTACATGAACCGTAGTCCTAGTTAAGCTTAGTGGCATGCAGATACAGATTATATAATACTATTATAAAGGATCGGAGGATCTTTGTTCCTAATAACATAGTAAGATTATGTAGCCATCTTGATGTGGTTGGCCAAATGTCAAATGATCTAAGGTTAATGTAAGATAAAAAGGCACGGCAATGGGGTGCCCAACAGGGTTCAACTTATCGTTTCAACCCCAAAAACCGCTCCAGAGCGGTTTGACGAAAATCATAAAAACCGTTAAAACTGTTCGGTTTTTCGTTCAAAATTCAATTTTCAAATTTTGGGATGGTTTGGACGGTTCGAAAACGGTAAACAGTAAACAGCGCGGTTTCAGAGGTAAATTGCTCGGTTTTCTTGAAAACCGGTAACAGCAAAAACCGAGCGGTTTTTGCTGAAAATCGCGAGATTTTTACGGTAAACCGTTTGATTTATCTGAAAACCGAAAAATTAGTGAAAATTAAGAAATTATATTAAAAAGTGCTAGAAAATTGGGCATGACCTATTCTAATTTCTTTTAATATCAACATTCACAATATACTTCATTCACAAATAAAAGACAGTTATTCATTCATAAAAAATTCAAAGTTCGGAACACAATAAATCTATATATACATGTTGTTCATTCACAACAAATCCAAAGTCCATACATAGTTTTCGAAGCACATTTTACTTGTGAATTGTACTCCAATCAAAATATATATTGTCGCACTTTTCATTTAAGAGGAGTTGAATTTCTCTAGTAGCTAACAACTCCACTTTGAATTCATTTTAAGATTATCCCGTCCAAACAGTAGTTGTCTCCCATTGCGAGTATAATATGTTATAAAACTCTGGATTTTGCCATTGATATACCCATGTAGTGGGAGGTTATGTGCTACGATCACCGTACGGATAATTGTAGTACTCATTACCTTGGCTGTATGAGAAATCACTGTCTGGCGTGGAATAGTATGCGCCGTAGTAATGCTGCCTCCCTCCATCGATGTCTTGGTGACTGTGGAGCACCATGGTCCTCATTCTGTGTAGCATGGGTATAGTCTGTCTCACCTGTAAAAGAAGTGAAATGTAAGATAAATGAGTCAAAATTGATCGTATGATGCGAAAAATTTGTTATCTGTAAAACGATGAGTTGTGACCGGTGCCTGTGACTCAGGAACCATACTGTCTGGTGGGTCTCCAGATGTAGTTCGAGAGCTGATATCATTTGATTCCTGGTAGACTGAGGTTCGTCTGGCGTCTTCTTATCTTTTCCTTTACTTCTTAACCTCATCTTTTTACCACTTTTTTTGTTCTTGCACTTTGAACCTTTCTCTTGTCTATGTGAGTATCACCTACATTTTGATCCGCCCATTCAGATATTGTTGCAGTACGAGACAAGCGCAGCAATTATCTACCAGCGTCATCATCTGTAACAAAACGGCTGGGTACAAGACTGTCAGTCTCGGTGCCCTCTTCATCAAGAACAGGGTCAGAATTGGATCTCCCATGTTCCATCTATTCTCGAATAGGATTTGAAGAATCATACAACGACAGCTTTATGAGACGATCAAATGGATCGGCTTCTGGTGGCTTATATGTTCATGAAACATCACGCATACGGATCCGAAGGTTGTAGTTAACATACAGCAGCTTATGCAATTTCTCATGAGATAATCTGTTACGCACCTTCGTGTAGATTAATGCAAATGTACTCAAGTTGCGCTCACAACCACTGGATAATGCACACTGTGAGACTATCCGTAATGCAAGCTGCTGGAGATGAGGTGTGTCACCTCTAAACATGTTCCACCAAGCTGCAGGAGAAGTATTCTTATCCACTGGTATTCTGTTGGCCCCCTCTCTTCACGGCCTTATAATATTTGCAACGAAACCCGAGATACACGTTGTCCCTATGCTCCCAAACTGAATCGCACTGATCTGACATCTTACAACCAACAATTCCTGAAAATGACTAACTATGTTCTAAATTTGCTAACAAATCGACCAATATTTGAAAAAAAAA
>BCLG01003938.1:0-23982 GCA_001602295.1 Zoysia matrella
AGGATTCTCAGAGAAATTTACATGTGTTAAAATTTTAATTTGAAATCATCATGGTCACAAAACTGTAAGCCTATTAATCTCACGGTGCAGTGACTGATAGTTGTGTGGCACAAATAATGCGAAGATGGCATGCTACCTGTGCTGTAATAATCTGAAATGAAACTGAGTTTACTCATTGGAAGGTCAAAATAAACATAAAAGAAGTTTGACCAAGATATAAGCAGTGGTAAAGTTTATTACCACAGAAAGTAATTTAGAAAAATTCTCGGAGTAAGCCTCATGCTCTTGACTGCATCCTGTGTTCTCATGGAACTATAAAGATCTCTTTGCCTGAAAATGAGTAGGAAAAATGTGAACTAATATAAAATGTAGGATTATTGTTTTATGAAGCAGCATGCTATTAATCAGCAGGAGTGAAAATGTTATAAAGAACAATAAAATAAGCAAAACATTTAGTAATATGTAATCCTAGCTACCGTACCATGAAAAAAAAAGCGCTAAAAATCGCTCGCTCAAGCGCGATTAGGCGCTGAGCGGCCTCCTTCTGCCTCGCCTCGGGGGGTAGGCGCGCCCTAGGCGCAGCCGAGGAGGGAGTCGGGCAGCGGACAGGCAGATCTTGCGGCGACGGGGACTGGGAGAGAGAGAAGAGAGAAGGCGGCGGCCGCGGATGAGGAGAGAGTGTCTTCGGCGGTGGGGAGGCGGCGGCGGAGCCTGGGGCAGCGGCAGCTGAAGCCTGGAGTGGTGGCGGCTGGAGCCTAGGGCAGCGGTGGCTGCTGGGAGGAAGAGAATCGAGGAAGGGTAGTGACCGGCTGAGGATGGAGACGAATGGGCTGGCTTGTGTGGGCCGGCCTGAGTGGGCTGGATGTCTGGATGGGCCACTAAATTGAACCCCTCCCTTTTTCTTTTCCTTTTTCCTTTTACTCGGGGCTGCATTACAACTATATCTCTATTTGTGACCTATTAATGCTTAATTACTACAGCGCTTAGGGTATGCTTAGGCAGCGCTTAGGCGCGCCTAAGCTCTAAGCGGAGGCTAAACGCTCGCTTAGCGCTTAACGTTTAATTTTTCATGGCTACCGTATAAATTCTACCAAGGAGAAAAAAAAAGCAGCTCACAATCCATAGATGCTAGAACACGGAGGAGGAGGCGGGCGGCGAATCAAGACCTTGTAGCCTACTGCACACTGTAAGCCATGCTCTCATCTGCATATCAGAGTGGGGGTCGCACGCCGAATTGGTGAAGGGGGCAGAATATACCTTGGCCTTCATGGTCGCCTCCTCACGAGCTCCTCTTCTCGGTGCTGCTGCTCCTTCTGTGGCTCCGGTGGTAGCGGGCTGGGGGAACATAAGTCAAACAATGACTTTAGGGAATGATTCTAATTCAAAAGTATCTCTGTTCCAAAGGACGGTAAGCAACAATTTCAGAACAATGGTAAAAAAAAGATGGATGAAATGAGCTTTTGCCGGCCTCTTTTCCAACACAAGGCTGTGATATACGGTTCCATGCGATGCGCTAGAATCAGGAAAACAACAAAATATGGATGAATCACCACTCTCATATGCGCTCAGCCATCAGAATTGAAAACTGCGATAAGATGAAATGAACTGTGAGCTCTCAAATATTATAAGGCAGAAATTATGAAATCATTGAGCCAGTCATCAGCAATTTTATTGCTCAAAAATCAATCTAGATAATATTCATAGCTGAAGCCACTGGTAAAAGCACTGCTAACTAATGGAAAGACAACATTTTTTTGTGTGTTTTAACCATCTTGTACATTAAGGTTCCAGGACCATGCATCCACTTGCAGAATCTACCTATTAAGCACTAAAAAGGGAAGCATGCGAAGTGATAAAGCTGGTAGGATCTACTCTCTAGACTTGGGCATCCGCTGGGAGTAAGACGGATGATTGATACAGATGCGAAAAAAGGTGGGGGGGGGGGGGGGAGCAGGGGGCCAGGGAAGAGATAAATCGGGTGGCAGCTCACTCTTCTAGCGCTTGTGGCCGGCGGACAACAACCCTGCACGAAGTCGTCGGATCCCGGGTCAACACACCATGCGCATGTCCCTATGCGGAAACGTCGGCGCCGCCCTGACACCAGATTTGGACAGCACATAGAAAACCCACCTCGGGAGTGACTCCGTCAAAGGAAGATCTTCTTAGGATTGATCCGGGCTCGGTCGGATCAGCTGGATCTCCTTCAAACGTCGCTAGGACGAAGGAAGAATAGAAAATGGAGGTCGAGTAAGGGGACTAGGGTTTGGAGAAAGACAAAATGTAAAGGCAAATGATAGGTTCGATTGGGATACTCCTCGATCGGCCCGAGGCCTCCTTTTATAGAGGTGAGGCGGTCTTACCACGAGAGATTTCGGATCCTATTAATTAGGAAGGTAATTTGTTTCTAAAACAACCGAAATCGACTTCACCGGACTGTCCAGCATGTTGCCAGACACTCCGGTCATCGGACACTCCGGTACTGTGCCGAATAGTCTGATGTGTAAACTTTTGGAACCCGAGAGGGCTTGCCGGAGACTCTAGCATTGTGCCTGATGGTCTGGTGTGTAAAACACTTGAACTCAAGAAGGCTTGCCGAACAGTCCGACATTGTACCGAATAGTCCGGTAGGCAAAACACCTGGACTCGAGAGGGTTTGCCGGATAGTCCGGCCACTTATCGGACACTCCGATCACTGGACATTCCAATACTGTGTCGGATAGTCTGGTGTGCATTACACCTGAACCCAAGAGTGTTTGCTAGACAGTTCGGTCACTGCACCAGATAGTCCGGTGGGCAAAATGCCCAAACCTGAGAGGGCTTGCCAGAGACTCCGGTATTGTGCCGAACACTTTAATGGTGTCATTTTTGGGTGCCAACAGATGCCCCCATGCTTTTTGGTGAAGTCCCTGCACCATAAAGAATTCTAAGCACCCAAAAACACCTAAGGGCAATGGTTCTTTGATTCATCGGCCATATCATGATTTTTAGCAACGATATTCATCATATCAGCTATTTCCCTCTTAAGCATTTTGCCATATGCTCGGATGATATTTCTTCAAGTATCGGCCATTAAGGGCTTTAGGCAACGATGCTTCTTGCAAGTCTTCTACCATGTAGGCATTTCCAGCTATGACTCTTGTTAGTCGTTCCCAACTCAGTGACCACTTTCTGAACCTATGGCTTCTTGAACCAATGGGCAAAATTGTTTTCTAAACTAATTCGCTAACTTGAAAAGTTTTGAATTTCACCTTCTTATTTTAGGCTCTAGCAACTCTTGTCTTCGTCTTTCTCAATTTTTTTAAGGCATTCAAGCGCTTATCGGTCACCTCGTCAATATTATCTAACATCAAGGCACTATACTCATCGGTGGATAAGTCATTTTGATTTTAATCTTAGAGTTTTCAGATTTATCTCGACGGGTAAAACGGCCTCTTGCTCATACACTTGCTCGTAGGGAGTTAACTTAGTGGCTCCATGCCAAGATATCTAATGAGCCCACAAGGCTTCTGATAAGACTTTATACCATCTATTGGGGTGATATTCTATGAGCTTGATCAATGTCTTCTTACTAGACTCGGTCTTACCATTGGCCTGAGCGTAATATAGAGATGAATTGAGCTACTTAATCCCATAGGATTCGACAAACTCACGAACATGACCCGATGTAAATGAAGTACCTTGATCCGTGGTCAAAATTTGCGGTATGCCGAATCTATGAATAATATGATTAGTAATGAACTCGATTACCTCTTTATGTGTCATGTTCTTAAGGGCAACCGCTTCGGTCCACTTAGTGAAGTAATCCGTTGCCACTAACACGAAGCGGTGTCCTTTCGAAGACGAAGGATGTTCTACAAAATCCAGTCCCCAACCTCGAAAAGGCCAAGGTTTGATTATGGGGTTCAACATGGAAGCAGGTATTAACTGAACATTCTCAAATTTTTGGCACTCTTTTCACCCTTTGTAGTAGCGGTAGCAATTGGCAATCATAGTGGGCAATAGAATCCAGCCCTTCTCAATAGTCACTTCATTTTGGGAGCTAATTGGTGCGTACTACAAATACCTTCATGAACCTCTTCCATAGCTACTTTGGCTTCCTCGTCACCTAGATATTTTAAAAGCAAATCATCTCCCGTTCGGGATACAAATGGCCATCAATCAAAGTGTATTTGAATGCCATGTGTCAAACCTTTCTTTCTACCCTTTGCGTTGGATCACGAATGTATGCAATTATGGGAGACCTCCAATCTACTGATTCGGCAGTACCATGATTTGCCTTGCTAATTGCCAAATCTTCCAATTCCAGCACTTCAAACATCGGTTTCTTAATAATAAAAAATTCTTCTTTGCTAACATTATAACCCAATACTTGTTGTGCTAAATCATTTAGCCCTACTGTATTCTAACCTAGGAATATGATGTATATAAAACTCATCCATACCTTTGATAATATCTAGACACTTGTCTAAAATGACATTTAATGACTTATCTAAACAATGAAAGTTCCCGGCGACTTGTTGCACTATTAATAATGAATCACCGAAAGCCTCCACATGTTTTACCCCCATGGACTCTAACATATCCAAGCCGAGCAACAATGCTTCGTATTTGGCTTGATTATTGTTGCAATTATATTCTAATCGGTTTGAGAATTTAAAATGCACATCATGAGGAGAAATCAGCACCATGCCAATACCTTGACGCTTTTTGCAAACTGATCCATCAAAATACAACTTCCAAGGGGTAAATTTATATAATCAATATCTAAACCGTGTGCTAAATTAATTCGATATTCAACAATAAAATTAGCAACAATTTGACCTTTCATGGATTTCAATGATTCATAAGCCAAATCATACTCAATCAAAGTATATGCCCATTTTCCAAGCCTACCACTAGAAATTAGTCTATGCAACATATGTTTAATAACATCGGTTTGACAAGCAACTACACAAGTACTAGAATCCAAGTAATGTCTCAACTTAGTGCAGGCATAATACAAAGAAAAGCATAGTTTCTCTATAGGAGTGTACCTTGTTTCTGCATCCACCAACCATCGGCTGACATATGTGATCACGTGCTCCCTTCCTTCGGTCTCTTATGTCAAAACAATGCCAATTACACCGTCTTCAGCTGCCACATATCGACGAAAAGGAGCTCCTCTCCTAGGTGCCCTAAGAACCAGAGGCGATGACAAGTATTTCTTGATTTTGCCAAAAGCTTCTTGTTGTTTTGTCCCCCAAGTAAATTCGATTTTATTCTTTAACCGAAGGATAGAGGTAAATACATTGATTTTTCTCGACAAGTTGGTATGAATCTCCTCAAATAATTCACCTTGCCTAAGAATTTCTGCACATCTCTTTGGCATGTAGGTGCTTGCACCTTTTGTATGGCTTCTATTTTTTTAAGATCTATTTCTATGCCGTTCTCATGAATAATGAAACCAAACAACTTCCTAGTCGATACACCAAAAACACACTTGTGCGGATTCATTTTTAAACTAAATCGGCGCATATGATCTAAAGCAAGACGCAAATTGGCCAAGTGTGGATCTAGAGCAGCAGATTTAATCACTACATCATCAATATAAACTTCCATAATGACGCCAAGCAAATTATGAAAGATAAAATTCATAGCCCTTTGATAAGTGGCACATGCATTTTTCAGCCCAAAAGTCATGACAACCCACTCAAATAAACTGACAAATCCGGGACATCTAAATGAGTTTTAGACATATCATCTTCGTCCATAAAATTTGATTATAACTCGCATTACCATCAAGAAAACTAATCACTTTATGGTCGAAACCATCATTAACCAACATGTCGGCTATAGGCACAGGATATTCATCTTTGGGAGTGGCTCTATTCAGATTTCTAAAATCAATGCAAACTCTTATTTTATCCGTATTTTTCTTCTCGATGGGCACGATATTAGATATCTACTCTACATACCTGCAAGGCCTTATAAACTTTGCATCAAGTAATCGGTTAATCTTTTTTTTAATCCGATCATGTATGTCAGGGTTAAATCTTCTCATCAGTTATTTAAAGGGCCTAAAACCAAATTTTATTGGAAGCCGATGCTCAACAAGCTCGCGCATTGTAAGACCATGCAAAATAGTCCACATATTCTTTTAGTAACCCGATTAATTTCATCGTATAATCGGCTTCTAAATTGGCATTTATAAGGGTCGGCCTTGGATTATTATCATCGCTAAGATTGATTTCCTCCAAAGGATCGGCCGACGTAAACTATTGTCCTAACTTAACCATGTCTTCTATTTCGTCTATAGTTTCACACATATCGTTCTTGTTTGACTGATAGTGTTTCACTCTCTTTTGCAACCAATCAAGATTGGACTCCATTAAATCATATTATATGATTAAGCTAATTTTTCATCGACTTTACATTGACGGGCACAAATCCATCCCTAGTTACACTAAGAAAATTATAATCCGTTAAGTCCAACCCAATCAAACACTTGACCATATCATGTGGCAAAGAAGATGATTCAACCATAGCAACACAAGCTGATGCATCCGCATAAACAACTTCTACATCATCACTAACCCATTGTATCAAGAATTGATGCAACGTAGAAGGAACGCACCTATTACCATGCACATCGGCGATAAAAAAAGCGGTAGCCATGATCTTGCTTCTAATGGTGAGCTCCATAGAAGCGACTCTTTTAGCCTCGATAGGGTTTCCTCCTCCCACACTGTTCAAAGTCATATTGGTCTGGATGAGCTCGTCATCCGCTTTATTTAGCTTCTTAAACAAAGGATATGGCATTAGATTAACAATAGCACCGTCATCTACAAGCATGCGAGAAATCGGTGTGCCATTAATATGACTCCTCATATAAAGAGGTTTAAATGGTTTTCTGATTCTTTGGGCTTTTTAAAAATAGCACTCTTCGGCCCAAAATTGAATTATGCCATAACCTCTTCTTCCTCTACCAAAGAATAATCGGAAAGGGATAACCAAATAGTGTTGATTTACATACCTTCCCGAGGAGGTGTAGGCTCATAGTCCAAGAGGTCGTCGTTGTCGAACTCGGACATGTCGACATCTCTGTTGGGTGAAGGCGCTGCTGGGTCTCTCCGAACACGACATCGGTCGGACTCGATGCCTCCAGAGTAGCCACTGCGTCTTCCGTCACAGGTGAAGTGAGAACCTTGGGCTCCTTAGCTCTTCACTGTTTTTCTTGAGGGACCATCGGCTTGATTTCATTGAAAATTTCATCCCCCTTCTTCTCCGCCTCATTCTCTCGGATTTCCCGGAGGCACAACCTTTGAAGTTTCCTCTTTTGCGTGTGGGTCAAACCGGGCAGAGACCACAGCGGTTGCATGTACTTAGAGGAGCTTTTGCTGCTGCTAGCCTCGATGATCATGAGAAGCCTTTTCGATCAGATCATCCAATATGATCGGTCCCTTGAAAACTCTCCTGATTTTGACATCGGTTGTTTCAATTTTAACGAAACCTCCGAATGCACTCTTTTGATGGACAAAAGTTGAAAAGGCAGGTTCATTACTTTGCTTGGCGCACCACTCTTGCCTAGAAGTGGTGGTGAAGCCCCCTCTTCTCGCATGGACCGGTTGAGACTCCAACAGGTCGGGAATAGGGCTGAAGAGCCTCTTGAAGATATCTTCTCTTGGCACGTTTCATCCCGGATGAAAATAGTGGGTATGACATCGGTGGAGCGGGCACCAGTGGCACGGGCCCCATGTACGGGTGCCACACCGAGAATGGCGGGCAAGGCATAGGTGGGAACCATGGCGATGGCATCCCAAACCCATGGGGAGGAGGAGTAGGAGGAGGTCCACGAACATCCGCCGCTTGCCTCATCTCCTTCGTAGGTGGGCTGCCTCCTCTCGGTGGTAATCTTGGTCGCTTCACAGACCGATTGCTCAAATTGGTTTTTTTATTTTTGTACTTGGCCATAAGACGGTCGAAGGTGCTTTTGGGCCCCATCTTTCTGTCTGTGGCCTTACTTTGGTTCACTTTCCACTTGCCCACCTCAAGATTGTTCGGCTTTATCATCTTGGGCTATGGAACTTGCCCCCCCCCCCGAGTCTCAAGCCATGGATCGTGACCTTGATGGACTATTGACCACTACCCTCTTAGAAGCACCCTTCTCACTTGGAGAAATAGACCTTTCCTCTCCGATGATCATGTTCTTTTCCTTGGTTGTATCGGCTCGGTGAGGCCAAATCAATACCTTAGGGTTGAGCTCTAGAGTGTTGACGGAAAAAGAGTGCTTGTCAATTTGCATCTCCTTAAGACTCAATCGTCCCTCATTGAGGGCCGATTAGACCTGTCGACAAAAAAAATTGCAATCATTAGTGGCATGAGAATAAGAATTGTGCCATTTGCAATACGCTCTACGCATAATTTCATCCGCCGATGGCAAAGTATAAGCAATCTTAATGTACCCACCTTTGTGTAATTTATCAAATATTTTTTTGCACTTAGCTATATCAAAGGTGTATTTCATATTGCTTTTTCAACTCTTATGAACTGGTTTGAGCGAATCACAAGCAAACGATTTGGCCTTAGAAGGCCAAACAAACTTGGCAGCCAAAATATCATTAGAATCATCATCGGAGCTATCCGAATCATACTCCACGACATGCACGCTGTGGTGGGTCTTGTAATTTTGTTTCATCTCTTTGCTTCGGCTTTCTTGAGCCAAAGCTTTTTTTGGAGGTGAGCGAGTGTGAGAAAATCGTGTCCCTCCAACTTTTTCTCAAGATGTGACCGTAAACCACTAAAAGCTAGGTCAGCTAAATCTTTTTCAGAAATTGTTAAATTAAAGCATCGGTTCTTAACATCTCTAAACCGCCGAAGGTAATCAACAACGGGTTCCTTTTTTTCTTGCCTAACCACCTTGTCAAATATGATAATTTCAACTTGTTATCTCCGGAGTAAAAATGATCATGAAATCTACGCTCTAAAGACTCCTACGTGTAAATGGAACCCGGAGACAATGATGAAAACCACGAGAAAGCGATTCCAATTCATGATAAAGAAAACAATCACACTTTTAAAGCATCACTAGAACTCGCCTCTTCTAGTTGAGCAAAGTATTGGCTAATGTGCTCTCAAGTGGTCTTCCTATCTCCGTCATTGAATTTGATGAAGTCAGAAACACGCCACTCATTAAGATATGGGACCAAATCAAAATACGTGGGGTACGGTTTTTGATAAATTTGGTCTCTTCTCTTAATGTCTACCCCTAGCGTTTTACTAAATTGTTTGCTCAAATCCTCCTTAATGCGTGCCATACACTCCTCTATATTGGCGATAAGTGGTCTATTGGATGTGCCCGGTGGTGAGGGGTGTATGTTCATTCTCGTAGCACTAAATTGTTCATTAGGCATAAGACTATGAGGAATACCCGTACTGCTAGGTGGGATAGGTAGTGTGCTATACGCTATGGTACATTATAGAGAGACAAAATTAGCCAATTCATTCAATCGGTTAGTAGCCGGATTGGAAATGCTATGGATTGGCTCTACGCTACTGGGAGTCACTGCCAATGCATTGCTTTGCACATGAGGTTGAAAGCTAGTTTGCCCGCCAAAAGAGTTCAACGGCATGCCATACAACGGTTGTTCTACTTAGATGCGTTAGGCGCCGATGAGCTAGTAGAAGGACCTACATGCGCGACATGATTCAAAGATGATGCAACACCAATGTTCTTTTATGATTTACATAAGTTATCTTGAACCATTTGTTGCATATTATTAGTTAAGATCTTTTTCATGTCGGCAAAATAGTATGAAAGATCTTCAAAAGTAACACGGGGGTGCGGAGATGTTCTCACATTGGCAGCACTCACGGCTGCGTCATCTAAGACAGGCGAAAGAACGGCTTCTTTCACTTGAGAGATCGTCGCTTGATGATCCTTCTTGAAGTATGCCAAGTACTCTTGCAGCTGTCGATCTTTTCGCGCCTTGCGCACCTCCTCGGAAGCCTTCCGACATTCTTAGAACGTCTTGCGAGCCTCCTCGGGCAACTCCTTCAAATATGGCATGACGATATTCGCCGACGAAATCTCGGAAGACATAGTGCGAGAATGATGATTCGGTTTGTACAACCGGAATCCCTCGTCCCCGGCAAAGTCGCCAAAAAGTGTATTGACACTGAAACGGATCCCGAGCCAACACACTATGCGCACGTCTGTGAGCGAAAACGCCGGTGCCGACTTGACGCTGGATTTGGACAGCACCTAGAAAAACTACCTCAGGAGGGACCCCGTCGGAAGAAGATCTTCTTATGGTTGATCCGAGGTCAGTCAGGCCAGCCGGATCACCTTCAAATGTCGCTAGGACGAAGGAAGAACAGAAAACAGGGGTCGAATAAGGGGATTTGGAGAAAGACAAAATGTAAAGGCAAATGATAGATTCGATTGAGATACCTCTCAATCAGCCTAAGGCCTCCTTTTATAGAGGTGGGGTGGTTTTACCCCGAGAGGTTTTGGATCCTATTAATTAGGAAGTAATTTGTTTCTAAAATAACTGAAAACCGACTTCACCGGACAGTCGGTATGTTGCCGAACACTCCGATACTATGCCAGATAGACCGATGTGTAAAGTTTCAGAATGTGAGAGGGCTTGCTGGAGACTCCGGCATTGTGCTGGATGGTCTGGTGTGCAAAACACCTAAGCCCGCGAAGGCTTGCCGGATAGTTCGACATCGTACCGGATAGTCCAGTGGGCAAAACACCCAAACCCGAGAGGACTTGCCGGATAGTCCGGCCACTTACCGGATATTCCGATATTGTGCCGAAAAGTCCGCTGTGCATTACACCTGAATCCGATAGGGCTTGCCGGACAGTCTGGTCACTGCACCAGATAGTCTGGTGGGCGAAATGCGCAAACCCGAGAGGGCTTGCCGGAGACTCTGGCATTGTGCCGGACACTCCGATGGTGTTATTTTTGGGTATCAACAATATGTATTATATATTATAGATGAGCACAGTCTGTAGACTCATCCCTTTTTTATCTAAACGGACCATAATTAGAGATAGCAGCGGATACATACCCATCGAATATTGCTTTCCTATACCCATACCTATTTAATTATCGGTGGAAGTTTTCTCCCGTACGCAAACCCACCGGGATTTTCACAGGTCCTGGGTACCCGTTAAGGATGCGATTAAAATTATAGTCAGTTGTTTTATATATACTCTCTCCTTTCTTAAATTGTTGTTATTGTTGATTTTTAACATCAATTTTGACCATTTATCTTATTGAAAAAATTAATTTAAATATGTAACACTATAAGTGGTGATTCAACAAACTTTATTAGTAAAGTAAATTATAACAAACTTTATGATATTTATCATTTTTTAATAAGACAAATAGTCAAAGTTGATGCTAAAAGTCAACGACGACAATAATTTAAGAACGAATGGAGTATTTATGACATATATTTACCATAAGTAATCAATATACCGACACATAATAAGTTAAGCTGATACAAATTTGAATTAAATATGATACATTAGTTAAAAAGTATAAAAAATAATACATGTGATATAATATTTTATGTACTTATATCTAATAAAAATATGTATGTTTATATGTCGGATATATATACCGAGGATGGGTAGAACATTCCCCTACTCATACGTTCACGGGTATAAAAACTACCCCATGCCCATCTCTTAATGAAGTAATTACCCGTTGGGTATCGAATTTCAAGGCCCATTGCCATCTTTAACCGTAATAAAAATCCAAATAATTTAAGCATGGTCCAATATAAACCCGTTTCTTTCCTTTCAATTGCCCATAATGACTTTAAAAGGACGACTTTTGCGACATTAAATTATTTAAAAAGTATGATAAATTTTATATATTTTTATTATGATTTTCTTTATCATCAATGATATTTGAAATATAACTAATAATTTTATACATTTAAAAAAATACTTTAAATAAGATAAATAATAAAAAATAATATAAAAAATTAACAATGTTCATATTTTAAAACTAAGAAGATGTAAGGCAACCACCCAATCAAACACCAGAAGAGAGATCCCTCTCCTCGGACTGTTGAAAAATCTCCCTGCCAAATCTCATACATCACCGATTGGGACAAACTCGTCTTGCTGCTGCCTCGCATTCTTGAAGAAGTGATCCTGTGTCATCTATAATACCTATATAATCAATGTCTATATAATCATCGCCTACTAACTCCTTAATCTAAACCTTCATGAAGCCACGTCATTTGCTAATTAGCACCGTCAGATATTACAAAATCTTTCAGTCTGGCCGTTCTTCCTCTTCGTCTTCTCCGCATCTCCTCCGTTTAACACCTCGCCTCCCCGCGCCCGCCCCTTCACCCCGTCGGTTCTCCTCCTCCCCCAGCGCCCACCGCAGCACAGCGCCGATGCCTCTTCTCCTCCCCTCGCACCTGTCCCTTGGCCTTTCGTTCCGACACAGACGCCGCCCCTTCTCTCTGTCTCCTTGCAGGGCGAGACTTCCGAGCGGCGTCGCTGGAGCGGATCTGGACGACACGACGGCTTTCAAGCAGCACCGAACCCGCCGGCTAGCAAAATCTCAGCCCCCGTAGGCCGACACCAAACCGCGAGTAGGCGAGAATAATCGCGAGATCGGCCAGGAAAGGCCCGGCCACAGAACCACGCCCACCGACACCAAGCGCCCGGCGATAGCGCCCGTGACCCAGTCATTGCCTGCTGCCCAGAACGGTTAGATTTATTGGCTATTTTTCCTGAATTAATAATCCTTGCCCTTGAACTGAAGCGATTTCCTGTTTTGAACCAGCACGAATGAGGATTTTAGCCCTGTTAACGACATGACTATGTTTCTCTTCAATTTTTCAATTAGGAAAGCACAACAAGATCAGTCACTGCCACGCAACACAAAGTTGTGATTTCCGCCGACTATTTTGACTTCAAATTTTTTTTTTTTTTTTTTTTTTTTGCAGACTGGAGGGCCAACCGGGTGGTGAGGCTGGGGAGCGTCGACAGCCTAACAGCGAGGCACAACGTATGCAATCTGATCTTCTGTTTTCCTTCATCGTTAATTTTACTTTTTCTTAGTTATGTGCCAAATCATTCTATCGTTTTCACGTTCTAGCAATTTGATTCCTTCGCGGTTTAGATGAACTCCCTCTCAAAATTTCTCACAAATCTAATTTCTTTCAAATGTATATATTGCATATATGGTTTGCCTGCAATTAATCCTTAATCTCTTACATTTGCCGCTTTTCCTACAGTTTGGTAGTTGAGCCTTTACAGATCGTGTCTGGCTGCTTATATGATATGTCCTTATTGAAACATTGCCACCTGATCATATAAGCTTTTAATATAACATTCCCAATCTTATATGATATGCTTATATGGTTATATCGGATCTGTTTCTGCATTACTGAAACATTACCATCTATTTTCTATAGTCCCAATCTTATATGATCTGATCCAAACAAAAAAAAAATGATGGCAATGTTTCAGTAATGCAGAAACAACAGAAGTAATATGCCCAACAATCAGATTGAATACTTGCTGGCGCGCTTAAAGGAGAAAAGTTGGTTCAGCTGCTCAAGGAGAGGATGTATATTGCATGCCTGGCCCTTCATCAACTCTTTGCTTTTTTGAAAAAAAAAGGGGGGTGATTGTTGTTTCTTTCATATGTGATGTAATTTCTACTTTGCATTCAGGGCCTATGTACTAGATGATTGATGTTAACATTTATAGTCTAGAACCCAACTTTTTTTTTTGTCTGGGAGGTTAAAGAACATGTATTTTGTTGTTCGATGTCAATCATATAATTTTTCCTTTGATGATATCATTTCTATAAGAACCAACTCGAGAGAAAGATCATTTTGTATTCTAATCAGCTGTTATCTTTTAGGGGCCATTTGAATCCTTTCATTTTGGAAGAATTGAAATCTACATAGTGAATTAGGCTATTTAGCTTGGAATTTGACATTCCACAACTTTCACAAATAAGCCTATCTCAAATTCTTAAGATGGAAGATAAAAATAGATTTTATAGATCATTATGCTATAATTCTATTTTTAAACTTATAGCACACTCTTCAATTCACTTCCCTACAATAAAGATATAACATATAAGTATGTACTTTGTATGATTAACAATAAATATATAAATATATTTTATATACAATTATATTAGCTTAATTAATCTATGTCTAGATTGTAATTATTAGAATGAATTCAATTTCATGAATCTAAACGGGCCCTTGGTGATTTCGCATTGCTGACTCACTGAAGCAGCTAGCAGAGGAAAGAAGCAGCCATGAGCGCCATGAAGTTCTGCCGTGAATGGTGAGTTGACGAGTGTTTCATATACTTATCAATTTTTCCTTAATTTCTTTATGAATAAGATATTTCCCCTTGTGCCATGCATATGGAGCAACAAGTTACTGGACACTGTTGCCCGCACTGAAATAGTGAGCAGAGGAAGGCAGCAGCCATGAGCACTATGAAGTTATGACGTGAATGGTGAGGTGAGTTGATGACTGACTCATATCTTCATTCAGTTCTTGATCACTTTATCAACATGGTGCTTTTTTCTGTAATTTATAAATGATTACAACTATTAAATTATTTTTTATATTATTATGTAACTATTCATAAATTTTCGCGACAATGCGCCAAAGAATCAACTAATTCCTCTTCATCCCTCCATCCAAACACCCCTCTTGAGGATAGGTAGGGGAGCTGGGCTTCACAGTCTCACCTGGAAGAGGCGCACGAGTCTAACACTGCAATCTCGTGCACTTAGATCACGTTTGGAATAGAGGATCTTGCATTTTTTTCTGTAAAATTGAACTGATTTCTGTGAAATTTTTGCGAAATACCTACATTCCAAATGGGGCCTTAGATTGAGTATAGACCTATTCCGGAGCCAAAGTTTGATAAATTTTCATCAGAGTGATTATGGACGTCAACTCTTCGCACGCGTTGCCTCATCCCTTTTCTCACAACCAAGAATTTGCAATCACAGATGCATCAATACACTTCATTACACCATACCATAAAACCACAATGTTATGTGGTAGTGCTATTTAACAATTATTTATACTACTTATCAATTCATACGGTGAAGGTTCGCATCATTTGATGACAATTTATTCACAAACACATACATGCAGAGTCTAGCAGTGCACGCACTTGCAGAAACTCATCAGTCAGTGGACAGTGTGATCTCTCAGTGCTTGTGCTGCTTCGGCTTCTTTACGATCATCACGGTGCAGTGTGCGTGGTGGGCGCAGTAATCGCTGACGCTCCCAAGAACAGCCCTGAATGGTGATGTTAAGGAGGTTAAGGCAAGTTCACAATACAGAAACGCAGTAACAGTCTAAGAACTTAATTAAAGTAGCAAAGAATAGACTGTGTTGGCAGGCACTGCAAACCGTTTTCCTGTATACAGATGGAGTGTGAAAGAAACTCCATTTGACTCAAGTCCAGACGAGTTCATGTTTTAGATCATGGAATCAAGCTTCAGACTAGTTCATAAATCCTTGAACACACTCTAGGACATTTCTAGCAGCAAGTTGGGTCGCTTGCACTGTGCATATCAATTGCTGATTCAAGTAGAAGCAAAAAAAAGCAGGGGAAAACAGAGCAGCAGAACAGCATCAGGGGACAAACGGAACAAAAGCAATAGCGTACCTCTTTATGGCTCCGTAGCCGTGGCTGCCGACCGCGAGCATCTCGGCGTGGTGCCTCTCGACGGCCTCGCAGAGTACGTTCCGGGCGTCGCCCTCGACGATCTCGTACACGACATCAGCCACCTGGGCGCCGCAGAGCTCCTTCGCCTTGTCGATGACGCGCGTGGCGCTGCGCCGGAGGTCGGACTCGACGATGGGCAGCACGTCGGCGGCGCCCGGGCCCGCGAACCCGACGGCGGACGCGGCTGTCGGCTTCGCTGTGACCACGACGAGGCGGTATAGGTGCGGCTGCCCCGCCGGGAAGAAGTGGGTCAGCGCCCACTGCAGCGCGTAGTAGCTGTGCTCGCTCTCGTCCACGCCCACCACCATCGTCATCTGACCCGGTGTCGGCTCTCCTCCCTCAGATGCCATCTCCGAGACTTGATTGAGTTGCTTCTTTCTCTCTCTCTCTCTCTATCTCTCTCTCTCCTCGGCTTGCTTACTCCAAACGGACGCTCACAGTGTCCTAAATACCACTGCTGCCAGAGAGAGTTCTTGCTCCAGCCGGAACCGTCGTGACCCTTCCCCGACTGGCACCGCCCTCGAGTCCGACAGGTGGGATCCGCGGGACGGTTTCCGCGGCGGCCGCGCTCCCACGCCACAGGTCCGGCCGGCAACGTCACAATCCGAGACGGGAGATAAAGGGCGTGATTGGTTGTCAGGTTTGATTGGGAGAACTAGACTTTAGTCAGTCTGTGTGGATACAAAATCGAGCGTTTGGAGTCCTGCTTCCTTTTATTTTGGTTACATAATTAGTTAGCTGTTGTTGCGTAAAAAATGATCTTTACTCTGTCTATGCACGCACCCTAATGCTTCTGCAGTGCACGGTGTGATTCAAGCTGAGCGAAAACGGACTCCACTCATGTTTCTACAGAGCTAAATTGAGTACGTGTTTTTGCAGCTGTGAGGACAAGTTGAGTGCGTTGTAGTCGCGCAAACAACCGAACAGAGCAAGCATGGATGGGGATGGACAGAGCCAGACTAAGGTAAATGCAGGTTACCAAACGCCCCCAAAGTTGCGTGATCCAACCAACTGGATCGATGCGCTTGTCCTTCGGAGCCTGAGCTCGAAGCTGTGAAAGGTAAGCAGCCTCTCCCGATACGATACGCTTTCTTTCCCGACTGGATCGCGATCCGCGCGCGCGGTATTGGATACCGGTGGGCGCTGATGCGGCAATAATACACTCTCCCGATACGATACGCTTTCTTTCCTGACTGGATCGCGATCCGCGCGCGGTATTGGATACCGGTGGGCGCTGATGCGGCAATAATACACGAGGGATTGGAAATTTGGAATTGACGGGGGGATGGATGCTTCGGGAGGAGGAGGAACACGACGGGCTTGCTACTACTACAGATAGCTCGCCGCCGTGCCGACCACGGGGGACAGCGACGCGATGCGTTATCAGACGCCGGAGCCTGCTCCTACCAAACAGTCAAACAGACGCTCAGAAGATCTGAATTTTAATTATTCATTCATTTTTCAATTCTTATCTTATTTCTCATTTTCATATATCCAAACGCCACCTAAGTGTTCTTAGATTTTACATTTCTAGATTTAGTTAAAGGTTTTTTTATTTTAGAATAAGGAGATGAAACATTATCCATCGCAAAAAAAAGTAGATGAAACATTATGATTATAGCTGACCAACTGGGTTGGGTCAAATGGGCCGGCCCGAGCACGGTCGGCACGACGATCACGAGCCGTGCTTGGGCCTGGCCACAAGCCCGCTGGGCCGGCCTAGCACGGCCTGTTTGGCCCGTTTATTATTTTATTAAAATTTAACATTAAAATATATGTAATTTGTCCTATTTATGTTTAAAATTTATATTTTTCTATATTATATAATTAATTTTTCAGTAATATCTCTAAAAAATAAATTTTATTTTTTTCACGTGCTTCGGAGTCGACCCAAGCCCAGGCGGGCCCGTGCAATGCCGGCCCGGCCTAGCCCGTTGGCCAGGTATAATTATGATGCTTAATAAAGTATAAATATTATTTTGTATTCATAAAAATTAACTATCACAATAAATATTTTAAATTTTTTTGAATATTTCATTTGTTAAGATATTTTTAGTCAGACCCACGAATCCAACTCGCTAACGCCGTGGCTCGCCCACTCCACGGCTTTGAGTATCATGGTGTCAAGCCAGCCCCGTGGATCAAGATGGATTTGTTACTCTCTGCCACGCTCTCAGGTTTACGAGGTCACAACACGACTTGGGTCCTTAACCGCGCCATCCGAGGCTTACACAATTTTGCTCAAGCACAGCCAGCGCCTGGGCCATACTAGGCAGCCCATTTGAACAACTACACTACAATTGCGAACAGTAATCCACGAGAAGTCATCACCATGTTGTTGGCTTCTACAAACACCCACTTAGGTCGGGCGCGCTGAGAAAAGACAGAGGAAGGAAATTGTAAATGTATATATATAACTGCACAATTATTAAGAAGACACGCACGAAGAGTTTGTAAGCACGGACACACGATCGTATTGCAATTGCACCGCATGACTTATATAAAAAAAAAACACACGCACACATTATTTCAGGTTACAATATATTATACAAGAAGCAGAAGCACAGCTTTTATCATAAACATCCCGGGTGACGAATTGAACAGAAGATCGATGAAGCAACGTCGACGACGTACACGACAGTCCATTTTTTTTATTTATATCTGCAGCAGAAACGAACGCTGCATGCATGTCTGTCTCATCACTCATCAGTGCTTCTGCTTGGGCTTCTTGACGATCATGACGGTGCAGTGCGCGTGGTGCGCGCAGTAGTCGCTGACGCTCCCGAGGAACGCCCGCTTGATGGCGCCGTAGCCGTGGCTGCCGACGGCGAGCACGTCGGCGCCGTGCCGCTCCACGGCCTCGCAGAGCACGTTCCGCGCGTCGCCCTCCACCACCTCGAACTCGGCACCGCTCACCCGCGCCTGCGCGCAGAGCTGCTTCGCCTGCTCGATTGCGCGCGCGGCGCCGTCCTTGGACGCGTCCGTGTCCACGAACAGCACGGTTGCTCCACCTGCGTACGTTGCGTACCGTCGGTACCGACCGTCAAACCGGGCCTGCACTCCGCCACCGATCGAGTAGAGACGAAACGGAGACGGGTTAAGCACGTACCGGGTCCCGCGGGCCCGACGGCGGACACGGACGCGTGCTTGGCGGCGACCACGACGAGCCGGTACATCTGCTGCGGTTGGTCCGGCGGGAAGAAGTGCTGGAGCACCCACTGCAGCGCGTACGCGCTCAGCTCGCTCTCGTCCACGCCCACCACCATCGTCATCTTCCCGGCTCCGGGTGCTGCCGCTTCCGCGGGCGCAGCTGACGCTTCCTCCGCCATGAGAGATGGATCGCGCAGATCGACGGGTCTGGAAGAGGAAGGAAGGAAGAAGAACGGAGCCGCTAGAGTGGAGTTGGAGCTGGAAGCAACCGCGCGCGCACTTGGCTCGTACGACGCGCGCTGGTTTTGTAGCCGGCGGAGCGATCCCGAACGTGATCGACGGTGGAGTCGCGGGCCCGGCGCCACCTGTCTTGAGGCGGACGGACGTGCGCCGCCCGGGCGGTGCGCGTGTCGTCCCCGGCTCCGGGCGGGACACAAAGCGCGCACTCTCCCTCGCGGATGAGGCGAAGCGACAGCTCTGGATGACGGCAGGATCAGGCGGAGCCGTGGATGCCGCGTGTGCCCGCACTCCCGCCGAGATCAAGGCAGGTCGCAGTCGCTGCGCGATACAACGCGACAGGAACGGCAGGTCCCGGCGCTCGCCCGCCGCTGTCGAAGGGGTGACTAGACGCGCACCGAGACCGGACCACCCCACCTTTTTTTTTCTTTGAGAAAGCACTCACCTTTGTTTCCGCGGGGAGGGAAAGGCCGGCGCGGCGCAACGGCCCCGAATGCTCGAGGAAGGGCCTTGCTGGGCCAGGCCGTTACTGGGCTGAAAATTTTTATCAGGACAAGCAAGAAACAAAATAACCTATCTTCTTCTTTTTTTAAAAAAAAAAAAAAGATTGAGTTGTTGATGATGACGACACTTGTAAAGAAAAATCTTGGGCAAACGTGTCAGGTGTTGCTTCGATGAACGAAACCGTACAGTTTGTCCTATTTCCTCGGTCAAATCTGTTTACTTCCGGTGTTATCTGACTCATCTCACTAGGTTTTCACTCCTGCATCAGCTTGGACTCTCCTCCCTTTTCGTCATGAGGTGCGTGCGTTTCATCTCCTACTCCAATATTTTTTAGTTCATTATTGCAATTTGCGCGCATCAGCAAACAGTACCGTCGACTGTGACCTACCGACGCGCCAAGAGCCGCCACAATTTGTTTTCTATATTTACATGTCGCTCTCACATTTCCAATTCGTTCAATCAATCAACGGGGCATCTAATCCTGTAATTAATTTTATGACCTTTTTTTAAAATGAAAACTAGGAATTTGCTCATTCCAGATTCCTCTCCCTTATCACCTAGAGCAAACTCTGTTGGCTACAGATACAGATGCCATGTGCAGTTGAGGTGAGAAGCTGCTGGCTTTTTTATTTTTATTTTTATTTTTCGAGAGAAAGAGAGGCTAGCCGGTGATCTGGTGTGTGGTCTCCATAAGTTACGGGCACTTGCCCATTTCATATTCCTTTCCCTTATCAACCAAAGCAAACAGAATTCTAGGTGTGTTCGATTCATGAGGCTGCGACTGCTGCACACAGTGAAAATTATATATTGTACATTGCATTTGGAATTGACAGTTGCAGCTGCAGTCTCACGTACCGAATAAATTCTCACTTTGCGGACTGCAAAGGTGTGGTGTTTCTATAAGTCACAGGGACTTGCCTATTCCATATTCCTCTCCATTATCAACCAAAGCAAATGGAATTCTGGGTGTGTTCGATTCATGAGGCTGCGACAGCTACACACAGTGAAAAATATATATATTGTATATTGCATCAGGAATGACAGCTGCAGCTGTAATCTCACGTACCTAATAGACTCTCACTTTGCTGGCTGCAGATATAGATGCCAGAGGCAAGCCGTGAGAAGCTGCTGGCCTTTTAATTTTTCAAAAGAGAGTCCGGCCGGTGATCTGCTGCGTGGTGTCTCCACAAGCGACGGGGACCTGTCTCGCTCGCCCTTATCAGATATGCCGTGTGACCTTTCAGGATTTGGATGGCCGCCACTCACCAAAGTGCTCTGTCTAGAGAAGAATAGGTTTCTGATCCCACGTTTCCACCTTTTCTTTTGGGTGGTGAAGGTTTATGGTGTACTACGGTGCTAACTGGCCGTACGTGTAGTATTCTTTAAACTAACGGAATCTGGAATCGTCTAGATGAGCGTTTGTGCCTTCTCTTTGCATGATGGTACTCCTCTCGTTTTAAATTTGTTCTGATTGATTGCTTTAAAACTACGTAAACTGACTGACGACAAACAGAAACTAGAACAAATTCAGTTTCATATCACTTTGACCGGCAGATACGTTCAGTTTCATGTCCAAATCACTAGAGGGCCTGTTCGGTTCTCGTTTTTTTTTTTTTTTTGGCTGCAGCTGCAACTGGCTGCCGCAGCCAGCAGAAAAAACAACTGTTTCCGTTGCAGCGGTGACGAAGAACAAAGGTTACGGAGGACTCGAGCTGGGCAGAAAAATGGCTTTAGCCGAACGGCGGCGCGGAGCAGCACAGCAAAAATACGCTACAACAAGCTGATCCGAACGCGCCCAGAATCCCTAGCAAACGGTTTTTGTGGGTTTTGAATCAAATCAGAAATAGGAGAAATGTGTGTCTCAGCTTTAGCATACTACATACAAGGGACAAACTAATTTCAATCACGTTTCTCACTTCAACAATTAAAATCTATATCGTGAGCCAGACGATTTTAAAAAAAATTTGATAGTCCCTTCGTTTTTTAATTGTTGTCGTCGTTGACTACAAACATAAATTTTAACCATTCATCTTATTCAAAAAATTAATTTAAATGTTTAAAACTATAACTCATGATTCTAACTACTTTGATAATAAAACAAACTATAATAAAATATATAATATTTATCAAATTTTTTAAAATAAGATGAATGGTGAAAGTTGATTTCTGAAGTCAACAGTGACAATATTTTAAAAACGGAGAGAGTATGTTTTACTGAAGAAATTAATGTTTTACGAGAGAAATTGAATATAAATATTTCTAAGTGAATTTAGACCTAACTGTCCTGGTAATCAAGTATGGTTGTACAAAACAACATGAGCATGTTGATCACATGTTGAAATATTTTCTTTTAACCTCATATCTAACTATTTATGTTATTTTAAAAAAAATGTTTAAATGTGAAAAGTAATGAGTCATATTTTAAATATCTTTAATAATAAAATAAAATATGTGATATTTATTATACCTTTTTACTAAAATAAATGGTTAAATTTGTTAATATTTTAAAACTGAAGGGAGTACAGAGGTAATAGTATGTTGCGTGTGGGTCTTCATACATTTTATTTTACAAAACAGGTTATTCTACGATTGAAATTTCTGTGACTGGAATTTCGAACATAAAATCAGTTTGTGAGTACTTATTTGAGAACGGGACGAGAGAATATTCATCAAATTAGAAGGTGTGAGTACTTATTTGAGAACGGGACGAGAGAATATTCATCAAATTAGAAGGAACGCGGTCCTTGCAAAAATGGATGTAGCTGCGTGTGGAGCGCAGGAGCCGACCGAGCGACGACGAGGCAGCAGCCACGGACGCCAGGCGGTCTTTCAGCCGCACATCGTACGGAATCGCCAGAGGCCTTCCGCGGCACCGCTTCCCAGTCAGTCCATTCCATAGACGGAAACGGAACGGGACGGTCTCGCTAGCCTGTCCCAGTCGCAGCCGCAAACTGTGCAAGTCGTTTCCCAAAATGCCCCCAAATAAATAAAAACCTGGGACCATCACAAAATAAAAAATAAAAACCTGGGTTTCAGGTGATTTTTGAAAAAAAAAATCATGACTGTTCACTTATTACAAGGAAAAACATAGGGTAGTATTCTAAAACCTTCTGCTATGAGTGAAAAATTAATACAGCCTCCAGATGAAAATTTTGACGTCGACACTATTGTTACTACTCTATCTCAATTTTCTTTTAATTCTACTCCTTCCATCTCAAAATAAGTTTCTTTTTAGATTTTTAAACTTTTACCATTGACTATTTGTCTTATTCAATTTTTTTGTAAAAATATTATTTATTTTATTGTGAAATAATTCATTATTAGAAATACTCTAAGCTTAACTTGTTTATTTGTATTTTCATAAATTTTCTAAATAGATGAATCGTCGAACTTTGATTTCAAAAAGTCAAAAACGTCACTTACGAAGAGAGTAGCTAATATTACTTATTATTCTATCTTCCTAATGCAACTTTCCCTTCTCATAATACATCTCTATCAATATATCTATCCTTCCTTTCTTTATACTTATATTTTCAACTCTTATTAATTTTGGGGTCTATACTTAGAATGAAAAATAAATTAGGATTGAGGGTGTAGTTTAAATTTGGACTACTGGTCATGTTTCAGACGTCGACAAACAAATATGGATGGAGTATGTATTAACTTAAAATGAATATCCTCAAAACACACTTAGTATTACAAGTTGAAATTTCCTTGGAATTGTGGAGCTCTTTTATGAAGTAAAATTTTAACTTAACAACTTCACCTGCAGAAGCTAAGACCATGTGGTCTTGGGTGTAAATATGTGCATCTAAGGCAATCCTCCAGACCTTTTTAGTTCAAAAATAAACTAGTTTTTCAAAAGTACAAGATATTTTGAAAATTTAGTTTATTTTCTTAGGTGCCATTTGCCACATGGAAAATGGAGAGTAGTTTTAAGATTGGTAAATAAACGAAGGGTTCAGATTGATTTAATATAATGTACTATGAATGAAGATCTAGTTTTTTTTCATTTGCTAATCCCACTCACTATTACAATCGACGAGTTTCCCTAGGAACAAAAATCTTAAGGAAAAGCTGAAAAATTCTAAGAAAAAATCATTCCCAAGAAAACACCCAAGGGATAGAATGGTAGGGAAAAAGTTGATGAGAAACACGAAGTGCCCTATGGTTCAACAGTGAAAACCATAGGGAAATAAACTTTTTCTAGCAAATCGGTTCCTAGCGAACGGTAGTGGGACTGGCTAAAAAAATGAAATGGGCACGCATGCCCACAGCCCGCTAAAACCCATTGCACGCCGCCACAGCCTGCGGCTCACCGACCGCCGGCCGTGACCTGCCGTTGTCTGCCATTG